>JAYDZE010214087.1:0-20628 GCA_034509125.1 Monilaria moniliformis
ATTATGTGTTTATGTGCGTTCTAGATAGCAGATCTGTAAATGAAATTGGCTAATTAATTTTTCTATATCATCCTGGATTGTTTCTTTCGCCTCAATCCATTTAATTATAATCTTTAATATTGCTCCTTATTTACTAATATTGTAATTAATGGATCCACCACAATTATTATTACTACAATAAAAGTGGGACCTATATCCCATTCCCAACACACCTAACCAAATTAATCATTTAAAACCATAATAAGTCGAATTCTCATTCCACTCACAACACACTCAAGGAATTTATTGAAACTCGAGCAAAAACAAAATGAGACACTATTTTGTGAACGATAGGAGTAATGTTTTTCGAGCTCTTCAAGGGAACACTATCAACATAGATAAATAAGACACAATTCTATGCAATAATATTTAAATATTATATAATGAATATCATTACCCAAGATATCGAGAATATTGAATCGACGCAAGATTCTCACCCATTGATAAATGAAAGTAATATTTTTAAATTATAAGACTTAGTATAATTTATATAAATTAAGTAATAATAAATTATCAAGACCTCAATTCATCATAAACTCAGCACTGAAGAATTTGGCTTACAATGATTCTAATTTAATGCAACAAATCCATTGATATTAGCTATTAGTGAAGACAAGCTAATTGATAGCACAATATTACAATCTTTAAATAATGGATAGGCCTAATTAACTAGATTGTAAACTATTATTCTTATTCTACAAGGAAATAAAAATATTATCTTTTTTATGATCATTGATCCACGTACATACTATTTGCATAACACAAAACATGAATTTAATATGCAAAACATAATACTTATCCTAAAACTCGTGTTGGCATACATTGACTCTTATTCCTTTCATGTGACGGTTAAATGTCGCAACTTGCATGATCTTCATGAATTAATCAATCGGGTTGTATTCCGACACAATCTTTGTCACCAAAATATCCATTCTCTTTACGTGTTAACTCTTATTTGACATGGTACCTCTTTATGTGTTTACTCATTTCGTGGATCCTTGGTTTCTTTGAATTTGCCATTACATCAATCACAATGAATTATTATATCTGTAGGCATATTTGGAATTTCTTATAGGTCCATTAAGAAGTTTTTTAGCTATACAACTTCCTTAAAACTATCTCTAAAGCTACAATATGTTCAACTCCTATGGTGGAGTTATCGATGAAGAACTCAATCAATTGTACCACATTATTTTGGATTATTTGTTTTAGGCCATATATGATCTTTGTAACTTGATACAACACATGTTGTGATTTCTCTTTTATTTTAGAAATCTTGAGTCCAGTAGATATCATGAATTATTCAAGGTGAAATATAGTAGTTTTATAATGTGAATGTAGATAAAGTAAGATGGTATTTATTAACCTTTCAAATTTATTAGCATGATGGTACGTGCTCCGCACATAAAACTTGTTAGGAATTCCTATCGGCATCTAATGATAAGCAGCGGAAAAAACAGACAAGAGTATGATGTAATCCATAACTGAAATTGCTTTTTGAGCAGTTACTCACACAACATAAGAAATACTTACTTGCGGTATAGTCTGATTTCCACGGTTTGATCGAATCTTGACATCCTGCAGTGAATCCACTACTTTCGGCATTCACGTGTATCCCAACTCGATGGACGAAAAATTCCCAGTACACAATTCAATAAGGAAAGGTAGAAAATCTCTAATTGAACATATTTATTATTTTGTATAACAAAAGAATTCAGTTTCTACGTTCTTACGTCCTAAACATACTGAACTATTGAACTGATCCAAAACTTCTGTCTAATATCTCTACAATAGATAAATATATAAAATAACTGCTTATGGGCTTTTGGGCCCATGAACTTGTATTATTTTGTCTGCTTAAATTAATTAATGGTCTAATCTTAATAAATTAAAGATCAATATCTTAATCTAGTTCATATATATTTCAAAATTAAATAAATCTTATCATCATTTTAAAGAATTCTAGATATGAAATAATTCTTATTTTATATCATAATACATAAAACCTACATATATTACTTTACTTATAAAAATAAAGATTTAAATAGGTAATTATGTTATTAAGTATAATCAAATTTTCTTAGAAGACACTTTTATGAAGATAATAATAATAGATAAATAAGTATATACAATATATCACATTACACTATTGTCTTTAAGTTTAATATATATGAGAGTATAATAGGCAAAATATTTTTTTATGAAATAAACATCTTTTTTAATAGGTAAAGATACAGATTATGTAATATATCTCTTTATATACAAAACTACTAAAAATCGTAACATCATAAGATATATGAACAGCGTACACGGACCCGCATTACTAAAAATGATCAAATCGGCATAAACGTTTTTAAAACATGGGTTAACGAATGTTCTGCCATCACTTTGACTATATTGGGTATTATTTCTATTAAATTAGTTTTTGTTACAAATATGTTAAAAAAATAGCTATTTCAGTTTTTGATATCATAGATTCAGAGTCTTGGTTCAGTTGTAGGAGTCACCAATCCACGTCAGCTAAATCATGCCTCCATCCAGATATAATAATAAATAATAATAATTAAGTATTATTATTATTATCATCACACGCCCGACATAATAATAATAATTATTATTATTATAATTATTATTATTATTATTATTATTATTATTATTATTATTATCACACTCC
The DNA here is from genome assembly GCA_034509125.1 of Monilaria moniliformis. Taxonomy (NCBI): domain Eukaryota; kingdom Viridiplantae; phylum Streptophyta; class Magnoliopsida; order Caryophyllales; family Aizoaceae; genus Monilaria; species Monilaria moniliformis. Next base: position 2,714 of record JAYDZE010214087.1, read on the forward strand.
CGACATGACTATACGGTCCAATACTTGATAATAAACATCCCATTCGAAAGCGACGTAGCCGCGTTACACAAAAACCAACAACGCCTAACTATCCACCGTTTCCTATCATAAATATAATATTTCCTCACACGGATTTAAAGAAAATTGCATACCAATCATTTATCCTGTTTGTTTTCTTCTATCGTTATATAAACGGATGGAGATGGAAAGACCCTTTTCATTTCCATTTTCCCATCTTATCCCAAAATTTCTTCTCTCGTTCGGAAAAAGCTCTTTAATTTCCTCCAAAATTTCCCTGAAAAAAGACTTGCCAATTCTTTTATTTTTATTTTTATTTTTATTATGACTCTCCAAATTAAGAAACTGGCGACTTCGCCTTCTCGCTCAGGCCGAAATCTGCAGCGTTATAATCAGGGATTTCGATTAGTTGTTGGGTATGTATGTGTTTCCTATATTATTCTTTTCTTCTTATTTCAGCTTGTAATTAATGAGAAAATTTCCTCATACCAGCTCTCATTTATCCCTGATTTTTAATGTTTAATTTCTTGCAATCCCTTCCAATTTTGGTTCTTGCAATTTGTTTTCAAAATAGACATCTCTTTGGAAAAGAAATAGATATACATTTCTGAGAATTACCAAATTGCTGCAGATGTATACCATACAGAATAAAACAGAGCAGCAAAATTCAAGGGACTTTTATTGAGGATTTGGAGGTGCTTTTGATAAGCTCCCAGAAGAGTTCAAGTATGATGTTCCCTAAGGTAACATCAATGCCCACATCTCAATATTTAAAATAAATTTCATAACTTGCTAACATTTTCTATTTTGCAAATGAATTATATGATCAGGGTGGTTGGGAACTCGACGAGGAAATCGAATTGGCGGCTTTAAGAGAGACGTTGGAGGAAGCCGGTGTCGTCGGATCCCTCGAGGTAACTATTTGCATCGATGCTCATTAAGTTTACTTCATAAAATTTCATACATAGATTACCAAAAATATATATATATATATTTTGATCAAGTATAGAAGGGGGTAAAATATCTTCGAGTGGGCTTCAGCCCATCCAAGCCACACCCAACTCCGGCAGTGCATACGTGTCTATTTTTGGTTGTTTCATTTTTTTTCCGATAAATCATTCTGTTTTTGGCATTGCAGCATAAACTAGGTGAATGGATTTTCAAGAGCAAACGCCAAGAAAAGTTCCACGAGGCGTCGATGTACTCGTTGTTGGTGACAGAGGAATTAGATGTATGGCCAGAGAAAGATGTCCGCCAACGCGTTTGGGTATGTAAATGCAAATGTATATATATGTATGAAACTCGCATTATATAAGCCCATAGTACTTGAATGAAAACTTGTTGGAATGCAATGCTGATAATACAAATGCGTGTTTGTTATAGATGACAGTTGATGAAGCTAGACAAGTGTGCGCGCGGTCATGGATGAAGGAGGCGCTTGACGCGTTTGTATGCCAGTTCAAGCCGCAGCAAATAGGGCAAAGAGCCGTCGAGGAGGAGCCCCTGGCCTCGTGTAGATTAGAACCGTGCAGAAGTGAAGCTCATAGTAGCTAAAGCTGGGATGATGACTATGAGGAAAAATGAAGAACCATTATTGATCCTTCTTTTTGAAAAGAAGATGATGATAGGATGATTGATGACTATGGCGGTCTTTTAGTTTAGCTGATAGGCAATTTGGATTGTCTCTGGTTCGTTGAAACTATTATGTGGAGTAGTTCCAAGGAGAGAAGTACTCTAATCTCCGATTAAACTATACATGGAGAGTTCATTTATAGGACCATACGACAATGCCAGTTACAACAAAAGTGGTACTTAGTTGAAACTATCAGCATTTTTGTTCTAGTTAGGGGCTTCGTTTCACTCGGCGGTGATTGCTGGAGTTGAGATGATCTGTTGAAGATGGTGATTAGTTAGTTCAAATTCAATTTTAGTTGGCGAGGGGTAGAAATTGATTCGGCTCGATTCTTTAATTCTTTGATATTTTATATTTATTCTTTGTTACATTAGTTAGGTTGTTACATTTAATTTGGACGTAAGTTCAAGTTGTTCTGAAGCTTCCTTGGAAACTTGTATGTTGCACACCAATACTGAACGAGTAAAGCTTTAATTAGCCATTTTCAACGCTTGAATTTCGAATTATCTTCATCCCCGTCTTCGCTATACGCGTTGTTAAACTGCTAAACAAACAACCAAGAATTAAATTTATACGAAGACTATACATCTGAAGAACTGGAAAATGCAAGAATCAAGTCGTATTTAGTGAGTGTTTGTAACAAACTGCCCCCAACCCTAACAAAAGAAAAGGTAATTATAAATGAAAAAGGAGAGAGAGTTGAAATTTTAATCAGTAAAGCTGTATAAAAGCAACTGAGGATTGGACCGGGTTCTACTTTTCGTTTTTCTTGTAATTAAGTGAAGATTTCTTTCAACGCTTTTGACTTGAACTACCAATAGATAAGCACCCCGAATTCTAGGTTTTAGCTACTAATCAAAACTATTCCTTGCTAGAATACTTTAGTTGCTGTAACATCCGACTTTAGAAGAATTTTGAATTTAGAAACATAAGACGATTCGTGTTGGGAGAAAGAAACTTTACCTATTTGAGGCAAAAATGATTTACAAAAGCTTTTAGTAAATTCAAGTAGTTTAATTTTTATATGCATTGCATATTAAATTAAAATATGTTAAATTTCATATACTTATATGTATTGGTATATAATTTTATAAGGTTTCTATTGTTGGGCTATGAATTTAATTTGAAGTCTGTGTTCTATCGTTTAATATTACACAAAAGAAATCAATTATATACAGTAATAAAATTAGATCCACTCTTCATAGACAAGCTTGGGACTTGTGATCCCAGGTAAGATCAATTCGGGGTAATGAGATCATATTCTATCAAATAGGAAGAGTTGTAGCACAAAATATAATTCTAAGTCATTGTCTCATAGATCCTATATCTATCTATATGAAGAAGAAATCATACAGTGAAGGGGATTCTTATTTATACAAATAGTACTTCGAACTTGTACCGAACATGAAGAAATTAACAATTATCTTTTGAATTGAGCCTTAGATATTTAAGCTAAAATTGGAATACTTAAAAGTAGGATGATTCTCAATATAATCTCCAAAATTTTCATTATAGCCCCTTATTTAATAAAAATAATAACTGATATATTATTATACTCTTATAATTCCTAATTTTAAATTATAATAAACTAATAACAAATAAGATTTTATAATTAGAGCCAACGGTATTGCCCCAATCAGATGAATAAAACGATTGGATATCTGAAAAAGACAAAAAGACTTATTCGATTGCGCAGCTTTAGTCGATTTTATTTTTGTCGTCCACGTCTGCAAACTCGGCTAATCTCAAATAAAATATCGTTTGAAATAAAATTCTGAAACAAATATGAATTAATTAGCAGATGAAAACTTTGTTAGTAATCTCTATATTCTCGGTACTGCATATTTTAGTCTCCAGAATAAAAATCCGAAAATGAAATGTAAAGAAGTTGTATCAAAATAAATTTAGTTTATATCCGATTAGAATAATCATTAAAGATGGCGTCCCTACACAATTGTAGCGATTTAATTATCTAAAATCAATCAAACAAACTCATTTTTTCCAATTAATTTTGAATTGTAAACTAAAGAATTTAGCCAAAGATCAGAATTAGAGGTCATTTTTTAGGTATCATGAAATCACTTGAAAATGACGTGGAATTTTGGGTGTAGGATTCAAATTGCTCAATTTTTTTTTTTTTGTATGTCTATGGAACAAACGATTAGGAATTGGGAAGTCTTCGTGTTCATGGGGCTAATGAAATTTCCGTCTATTAGGAATGTAATTTGGATGTTGTAGGGCAAAATAATATATCTGTAAATCATTTTTAATTATTTTTAAAATAAGGGGCTATAAAAAAGTGGACTATGTGTAACTGTTATATTTTAGCTATTATGCAGTAATCACAATTAATAAGATTGATTGAATTAGTCGAGAGAACCTTCTTTTTTCTTTTTAGATACAATCTTTTTTTTTTTGGGGTGTGTGAACTACAAAAAAACATTCCTCTACTTTAAGATTTCATTTTTTCAGTTCCAATCAAAAAAATTGATATCTGAAATATCTATACTTACGGCATAATATATTTTGAGGTATATCTTCATTTTTTGTAAAAAAAGTTTTGGGCAAAATTGCCCCTTTTGCCTTAAGGGCTATTTGAGTAATTTTCTCGTCCACTAACTGACATTTTCTTTTTGTAATGATGGAAGAAACTGACGCACAATTGACATTTCAGTTTATGGGGAGTGTCATTTTTTAAATTATTTTTTCTTTCCTTCTATGACATGAGACTCTATTTGCTTCTTCATTTTCCCTTCTTCGTTCACGCAGAGAGTTTGTATTTTTTCATTTTTCATTCTTCTTATTTCTCCTACTTTTTTAACCTCGTCATCTTCTGAAACAAATTAACAAGGAAAGGTTCGAAACAAAGTTAAAAATGAAAGTAGAAATATGGGTCCAAAACCTACAAAAGCAAGAAGAGCCTGCCAAACAAACTGAACAATCTAAATCATCATCATCGTCATCTAGGGCTGCTGAGATAATATATATGGATGGTGATAAATGGATATTGCGTCCACCGAATGTGACTCAATCCAAACCCGAAAATATGGTATGAAATTTTCTATTGTTTATATTTTAGGATTTATTTCAAATGGGATACCTCAACTATCGATTTCAAATAAGATACTCGTCTATATGGATTTTGTGGTTCCAATTGCATGGAGAATTTTATTGACAAATATTCATGTGGAAATTTATCGAAAACATGGCAAAATTTCAATGATATTGGGGTAAATTTCGATTACCTGGGGGAAAATTTTGGATTCATGTGAAAATTATTTTTCATTGAAAAACATTGTGATCAGTGCAGTTTAGAAAGGGAAATTTAACTATGGGTCCTTATATTTACGTGGTCCAACTAATAACTCTTGTTTATTTGGTTTGAAACAGAAGGTAGGGACGAATTGTTTACAATAATAGTCCACTAGGTGGTATCTTTCACGACCAAGGCTATTAGGTGGGAAATTGAACTATGTAGATGAATGTAGCGTACAGTGTTTTTAATTGATAGAGCTTGCAACAGTTTTGCTTGCTTTAGGTTAGAAGTGGTCGACAATTTGTAAGTTTTATTACTGTAATCCCAAAAAATAGTGGTTATTGCATTGGCACTAGGGTATGTCATCCTTCACACGCGCTTCTAGATGAGCCTCATAGGAAGCGATTTCTCTCGTTGGTTTCGGGTCAAATGAAGCTTATTCAAGTCTATTTGAGATAAGTGACATCTCAGGAAGCTATGCTAACGATGAAAGAGGATCAAGAAGAATATTGAGGAGTTTTGTAAAGTTAAATCTTTAGTCATTGTGATAGAGGAAATCGATGAGGGGGAAAATGAGCCTCAAATCCCTCGGCAGAAAGCAAAAGCTCGAACGAAGGCCAAATGAAAAGCAAAATCTGTTTGTATGAAAAGGATGTCGAGTTTGAAGATTTCTTGGAAAAGATTGGAGGAAGATAGAGAGCCGAGGAATAAAGAGGATTCTCAATTTGTGTGATGTTGAGAAGAATTTAATGTACAAATTTAGTGAGGTTGGAGATGAGAGCTTTGTTCCTCAAGTTTGTCTTGAATCTGGGCTATGGAAGTTTTTGTGGAAGGTGTCCTAGAAGTTCAGTCGGGAACCGTTAAAGATGTAAGTTATAATTTTGTCATTTGTTTGGATTTTAACTTGATTTGTACGTTTGTTATGAAATGGGTACATGATTTAATATTTTTTTTGGTACCTCAAATGTGTATTTGTTTGTTTAGTATACCTTAAATGAGAAAATTATATTTTTTTAGTACCGAAAATATGATTTATTTTGTTCTTGTGTTACATATGCATGCAGTTGTACAATTTGAAGCTGAAACAACCCAACATGAGACAACCCCAGTTGTGGAACATGCTAAAAGTATTGATGCATATAATGAAAGAGAAGACGAGATAAAGGTAAATCAATGGAAGATGAAGGTGATAGAGGGTCTGCAACAGTTGAAGACGATGTGTACATGCCAACGTTTGAAAAGTTTTTGGTACTGATTGGTAGGCGAATGCAAATGATTCTGCAGACATCGGTGCTGGAGATGAATGCCCTCTACATACGAGGGTTGTGCCAGTGATGAAGAAGTTGATCACTTCATTTCTTTGACAAATATGTGTCGTGAAAAATGGTTATTTGCAACATACTTAGAGAGTTTGTGTCAGCACCAAGATCTTGTTGTGGGTGATGTTCAAACAACACCAAATGCCACAACAAAGAGTGGTACAGAAGAAAGTGGTGCCATAACAAAGAGTATTTATTTGGTTACCTTATTTGACATTTTATAGTTAATTTCTTTGATGGTTTCTTTCAAGAAACATTACAAGTGCCTCAAACTAGTAAAACTCCGGCAGAAACATCCACAGGGGGACAAAAAAACCAGAAATGTGACATTTGCACACTATCATTGAAAAAATTAAAAGTATTCACTATTATAATATATTTCTTAAATAAGTAAATTGTTTAATAATGCAACGAAATGGTACATTCCTATCCCAACGACTGTTCCACAATCTAGGACAATAAGAAGCAGAGCCCAGAGAGTAGGCAAATGTAGCAACAAAGATTAATTGCGACTGAAATTCGTCATTTGTAATGAATGTGTAGTGATTTTATTTTATTTTTTTGTAATGAAGGTTATTCAACATCATACCATGCTACCTATATTTATATGCATAATATATTGAATTAAATATGAATTTGTCCTTTATATTTAATGTGCAATGAATTTTTGGAGTTCATCTTCCAAAAGAGTTACTTTTGATTGCAAAAAGGGCAAATTCATTGCAAATCAAAAGTAACCCTTATATTCATTGAATCAAAAGTAACCCTTTGTCTTTAAGAATTTGTGCGGACAAAAAAAAGAAAACTTAGTCAATGAACTTTCCTTTGGCTTTACTCACGTCAGTCGCATATTTCTATGCAGGTCTTAGCGAAAAAGGATTAAGTTATTTCGGGAGTTCGTCTTCCAAATCAGAAGAAAAAACAGCTCTTCAGTCCCCATTCTCGCTTAAAAGCGATCAGATTTCGAACACACTGCATTTTACCGGGAAGGATGAAACCATGAGAACGAATCTACAGGCCCGGGCATTGAGAAGGAAGTATGTTTTCAGAGGCGAAAGGTCATGGAGTGATACTATTTGTGATTCATGGATCTCCGATCGGGAAACTGTATCCATGCTCTGTGGCTGTAGTTATCAGGTCAGATAGAGGTCTGGCCCGTAAGTTGGCCCCTAAAGAAGCTACTACAACATAAGGATTTGTTACGTGCAATATATCGACGACTTTTAAAGAGCAGATTCATGTGGCGCCCGATCCCAGAAAAAGTGCTCAATCCACATTCCAATCATCGGCCTTAGAACTCGTAGTTTCATGAGCAAGCCGCAGAGGTCCTGGTTGGAAAGAAAAGAAAGTATAGAACCGGTCTTTGAGATAACTTCAATAGGATAAAGAAAGACTTTGAATTTGGTTGTTTTCCGGATTTGTAGTTGCTTTTGTCAAATACCAAAAGAATTGGCATCACACCTTTGGGCTTCCTCTTGAGTAGTAGTTCGCTTTCGCCTTCGCTTGAAACACCTCTAAAACTGGCTAGCTTAGCTACAGAGCATTAGAATCAAGGAAATCGTCTGATCAAGAGAGGAACTTGGCTTTAGTGGCTCCTTGTTCCCGTTTAATTCTTTGGTATAGTTACTAAAAATAGAATGTGACGATAAGAATTTGTGGATGGACTAAAATTGAAAAATAGGACACTAGTTTATGGATGAAGAGAGTATTATATAAAATCTGCATATGCATTAAAATCTGATGATTGTAAAAAAAATATGTTAAAATAAGTGGTTTAAAATAATTAATGGACACTTATATCTTAAACATGAAATAATATGTTAACAGTAGTCATGTAATATGGACTACGACTAGGGATGTCAATCCAACTTGAGATCCAATATTTGACCAAAATAAACCAAAAAATAGAGGGTTATGGTCGATTTTTTATAACCCAAAATCACAATTGGGCTACTTAGGTTGGATCAAATGGGTCGGCGAGTTGTGTAGGCTAGCCTAAGCGGGTTGGAGGTAGCTCGACAGGCTGGAGGATTATTTGTTTTATAGAGGACATGCTTGACTATTGAAATTACAAGAGCATATAATATGATTTCATGTGCTTATATGTTTGAGTTGTCCATTTTCATATTTTTTTTAGTGAATTTTATTTTATTTCTCTTTCTATTGTATAAGTTCTCATTTCTTAATCATTCAAAAATATGTTTACTTCACATATATGTCTATCAGTTCGAATGCGTAGTGTTTGTATGTGTCTCTGTATTTAAGCAAGAGAGAGTGACCAAGTCGGTGATCAAATAGAAGAAACTCCAAATATTGTCAAAGTAAAAAAAAAAAAAATTGTGTATATTTATTTGTTACAAAAAAGGATGATCAAGAAAAAATATATATAGGTTAATTTTTTTCGTAAATTTTCTAGCCCGATTTACCCAATTGGTTAACCTAAAACTCAAAAGTTTAGGGTTAGGGTCGAAAAATTTTAATCCAAAAATATTTCAACCCGAATAGCCCGATAATCCAAGTGGACTAGTCTGAACCTGAGTAAATTGGCCCAATTGACATCTCTAATTAGAACGGGTAATTTAATATTAGTTCTTTAATGAAATAAATTAATATTGATTGACTTAATAATGTTTGGCTCCACAGTGCAAGATCAAGCATATCCTATAAATAGGACTGAGGGTGGCTCATCCCTCATACTTTGGGATCAAATTTTGTGTCTCTCTCTCTCTCAAGAGATTGAGAGAGATTCAAATTGTCCAAAGATGAGAGAAAAGTTGGCCATAGTCTTATGGTACAAGGCTTGTCATTTCATTCTCCATCCAACTTTGAGACTAAAATAACTTAGTAGATTTCGATGTTGAATTCAAATAAAGAAAGACGGGAATTCTAGCCATTTATATCGAAATCAATCATTCAAGAACACAAAAAATCAGTAATCAAACTTTAGGAGTGTGATAAAATTTGATATATTATCATGATTGTATATGTTAGGTGCCTTCGAGCTTAGGTGGTATTAGAACCTTCACAAATTCCATCAACATCTTATAAGATGTTGAATTTTATAGAATGCCTAGAATAAACTTATTCAAACACCCCCACACGTCAATTCTTCATTCATGTTAGATGTTTCAAAAAATTGAAGCACCAATATCTTTTCTATTATTTTTTTAATTCCTTTAACTTCACGCCTGGCCACCGTAGAAATAGAAAACGAGTCTAAACACCTATTTTCTCATGCTTCAATCATGCAATACCATTACACTTACCCAACACTTTCTTTCTTTCCCTGCTAACTTCTTCAAGCACAACAATCTAGAATTAGATCCCAAATGAAGATTAAATTCTTTATCATTGCGCCACCGAAAGTTGGAAAAAATTAAACAATCGTCTTTTCTTTTTATCTGTCTTTTGGAAATGAATCACATTGCTTGAAGACAAGCTTTTCGAATCACTCTTAACAAAAGATATTGCTAAGAAATCTCTAAATAAAAACACCAAGGAGACGAACATGTCTTAATAACCTGACATTGTTCACAGTAAGCTCCATTTCTCACAATCAAGGGAGGCCAAAATCTTGGGTTCTCAAAATGTGAACATTTTTATGGAAATGACATAGTATAGAATAAATTTACCATGTATAGATAAAATACACAATTTCCTATCAATTCATTTTGTTAGCCGCCCGCCCTTTCCGTCCCATGCCCGCCATTGCAGCCAGAGAAGCATGTATCATCGAGGATTATTTCTCAGAAAATCAGCAATGGGGTCTGAGTGTATTTCGTCGACGGTTTCGTATGCGCAGGTCTTTATTCATGCGCATAGCAAATACGTTGGCGGCACGTGAAGAGTTCTTCCGACAGCTACCGGACAACAGTAGACGTTAAGGTTGTCCACGTTTTTTAAATGCACTTTGGTCATCTGTCAACTCACGACCTATGTATTGATCAATACGACAAATACTTACATGTTGCAGAATTGATAGGTCGTAAAATTTGATCAAGTTCTATAAAACGATGCAGAATGTATCCACCGCATAATATTTGAGGTCGAAGACACCGCCGGCACCTCGTCCGCTACAGAAGCAAGTGCAAGGTGCCCCTCAACCATTTCACACATTCCAACCCCGCTGTGAGTCAATCTGCGATAGAGAATTGCATGGCCAACTATAAGCGAATTTAATTGAACACTTCTAAAGCCCCTCAACAAATGAATTGGGTTTATAATTATGTAATTTTAAGATTTCAATTATTCAATTTTTTTGCTTTCAATTATATAATGTTAGGATTTAAATTATGTAATTTTTAAATTTCAATAATATAATTTTAGTTATGTAATTTAAATTATTTTAACGAAGTTCAAATTTATATTGAGAATTTGAAAATTATATAAATAATGAAAGAAATAAAAGATAAGACAAGAATAGTATAAGAAAAATTATAGCCTCAATTTCTATTATAGGTATTAAAATTTTAAATAAAAATAATTATTAAATCCATAAATATTGTAAAAAAAGATGAGAGCTTATCCTCTATTATTGATGCCCTTGTAGAGCAAGGCTTTGAGATTGAGGCCATTCTGACACAATTACAAAAGCAAATGAAAACTAAGGGTAATAAACTAAAGCATCTCATGGTCATATCATGAGACCTTACCACACTTGATTTGGAGGATGTTTGGCTAAACTTTATTCAAAAGATGTTGTAGACTAATAAGATGTTACATTATTATTATTTTTAAATAATAGTAATAATAATGATTTAAAAAAAAATCAAAACTATCATCTCTCCAAAAACAAAAACAAAAACAAAAAGATATCAAGTCTTCTTACTTTCTCAATCAGTATATGCTCTAAACACCTTATAAATTGTCTTTAAGAATTTCTAAGATAAGAATCATAAAATACCAACATTATAGAAGCAAACTAAAATTTTCAAATGCCAAAAATTAGAGCACATTTGAAGTATCTTTTCACAATGTCGGTCAAATTGGGTACAAGAATTGAAAAGCAAACCACAGGTCATAGATGAAAGCCACATCCCTGAAGAAAGTCACCGATTTATAATTGAGAAATGTTGAACGCCCAAATGGCGAATACTTAAACTGCATACCACAAACTGTAGCAATTTTTGCAAAATTAATTGAGAAACAATGCCAGAATCCGACATAAGCACAGCTTGGTTGTAAGGGAAATCTTCACATTAAACGCCCAAATGGCACAGACTGAAACAATGTCAGACGATTACACCAACCTGCAAAAGTTGATAGAAAATCAGTGCCAGAATCAAATAATATCACGGCTTTTGTAAAAGAAATCTTCACAGTGAACAATAATGGAATCACTAGACCAATATTTATTATGCCAATATCTGGGACTCATGTATAGACTTTGCAACAGCTAACTCAGAACTGCGTGATCTCACAAATTTTCCATTTTGGACCATACTTAGCATACTGAAGATACTGAGTTGCAATATTGAACGATTTTAATCTTACACATAACAAGATATTGGGCGAATACTGTATTCTCACATGACCCTTATGGTCATTGTCCAAAATCTCCTGACTTCACCAAATTAAAGATTTCGTACCTGACCTATTTGACTCATCACAAATCTAACATTGGATCAAATTCCTAGTAAATAGTGCCGGATGTAGGTTATCTAAATATACCTTTGCATATTTCACGCACTATACATCTCGGAACGCATAACTTTTCAAGTATCGGCAATATGATTCATTGTTAGATTCGTAGCAAATCACATTTATCAGATTATTAAGGGTAACTGTGTAACGGTAGGGACATATGTTAAAATGTTCCTATAGATCAAGTTATATTATGATAATCGCACTGATATACAACGGTACTATAATCTCTAACTTTCTAAACAACTTGTCCTTTTTAGATTGGATTAGACGTAGGTGTCTAGATAGATATATGTAATATATATATATATATGTGAGTAGATTTGTTCCACGCACAATTTACTTGGTCTCATCTTTAAAGCAACAATATGAATTCATTCCAGAACATACTAAAATCAAATACAAAACAATTTTAATGTCTATATTTATGTTTAGCATGAAAAAAGAAAGGATATAGAAGTCCATGGATTTCTAATTCGACTAGTTGGCTTCACAAGAAGTAGAGAGTGAAATGGACAGGCTCGCCATTAATATTATGCATCAGACGTGACCACTCCAATACTATTTAGACCCAACTGGTTTAGTGTTAAGAAAACATACCAAAACAACAAGGCCCAGATCATTGAAAGAGAAGCTTATTGCCCTTTAGAAGAACTAGGATCTGCACCAGTCTTTGGCTCCTGTTAAATGTGCAAAAACACATCAAATATGGGCATAACATGTAGAAATAACAAGAAAATGAACACAAAACTAACATCAGAAGACAAATTGCTATCTCGTAGCAGCTCCCAACATTCTCTTGTTAGGTCTAATATTTCGATTTCACCATCATCGTAATCGACCTACATAAGGTCATGAAATGGGCAGAATAAGAACATAGAGAGATTAATCATAATGCAAGATCCAATTCGAATTATGCATATGTGGATCAAGAAGCTAGTCAATTGAAATAACTTCGTTATATTATAAGTATGGTAAGGGGGATCCAGAAGAAATCTTACCTGGTGGGTTTTGTATAAGTCATCAAAAGCCATAATTTTGCCTTTGTAAAACCTACAAACAGGAAGAAATCTTAACAGTGCAAGGACACATCAGAATGAAAAGTCTAGAGAGCTTCTAGCTTTTAATCAGTTCCTGGTGTTGAATGGCTATAATTATGAATACTTACTTCTGATCAAGAGGCCACCAAACCTTTATCCTGCACCCGACCACCTCTTCACCAACAGGTTCGCTTGCAGCTCTTAATCTGGATATGAAACAACATTTGATGCTGAATTTAATATGACATACACCAAAACTTGCAAGTGCATGAACATCAATTGAATGCACACATTATTTGTGTGTGCCCTTAATCATGTATAGCAAATAGATGACTTTAATCAGATGTATGCTCCAACTATTCAGGTACATTATGACATGCTTTTATGAAAACAAGCCAGATTATTACATTGTTTGGACCAATATTCCACCAGTTAGGTTTCATTTATCTGGAACTTTCTTTTTGCATGCCAAAACAATCGAGCCTTTCAATATCCTTGCTCTTCCAAAGACACAAGAACGTTCGATAAAATTTCAAATAAAAGTTTTTACATGACCTTTTTAGGAACTTATTGCCATTAAGGTAATAGAAAAGAAAGTAAGTACTGCATGCACACAAGCAGAGAGGGAGAGAGCGAGAGAGAGTAGAGTAGCAATGGTCAGGTGGCTCTAAATCGAAAAGAGAATGCATTTAGATTTCCTTCAATGTTCCTGTATGATCATCAATTAACACTTAAGTTACAGTGAGATGATCTTTCTTTTTTTCATTTTAAGGATGACGAGGGAAATTGCAGCCACTGCACGAGTGGGCTCCAGATAAACCCCCCGCCCATGTCTAGTAGCTTGCAAAACACATAGAAAAGGTATAACTCCCAAGGAAAACTCTATGCAGAAAACTATTGGTGGAATTCAAATTTGAGGACCTTTTCCGAGCACCAGTACAAGGCCATGGATACCATATTAAGACTTACAGACAAAGCTCGTTGAGGAATCCTTACCGACTTACACCAATTATCATTAAGTTTGGGCAGACACAGAGCTTTGAAAGACTGTTCATGACTGCAAGGTGGCTGCGTCTGCGCCAAGCCCATTCACTCTTGTCAAAGGCATTCTACACTATAGTGCTTCTCTTGTATTACCCAAAACTTCACATTGTATTCCCAAGCTCATTGAAGAATTTCAAACTACCCCTTTATATGGTCATTTTGGACATATCGCACTAATCATCAACTTGCTTCACACTTTTTATTGCCTATGTTACGCCTGAAGTTTACTTGCGAAGGAAGAAAGGCACAGCAGCGCCTGCCTGATTCATGCCTTTGGGCTTGGGCTCCTTTCGCGAGCTTCACTTCATATGCCTAAATAGATTAAAAGGAGTCTTTAATCATCTACGGTTTCTCTTATTTACAATGGTGCCTGTTGCGCCTGGGCGGAAGAGGTTTTTCAGATTGCTTGTTATCATTCCTATTAAGTTATCATTCTTTTTGGGTCAATAACATTCAGCTCAATTATCCTTTAGAGGGTGTTTGACTAAGTTATAAGCTCCTTGAAACAACTTAGAAGTTGGTTAGAAGCTTATAAGCTCTTGAGAAATGTTTGTCCAAATAAGCTCCTAAGTTGTGAAAAAAAAGCTAAAACAGCTTATAAGCTTAAAAAAAAAACAAATAAGTTCCTCAACCCCATCTTATTTTGTTTTGTCATGGTCTTATTACTAAAAATTAATTTACAAATATACCCTTAGTATGCTTTGATATTTCCAACATATACCCCTCCAATTTCATCTCTCCTTTGTTTTTTCTCTCTAACCGGCTCTCTAATTCACAATTCTCTCTCTAACTTATAAGCTTACTTTGACAACTTATAAACTCTTTGAGACATTATACCTTATAAGCTCTTGAAACACTCTTATAAGCTATTGGAGCTTATAAGCTGTTGAAAATAAGCTTCGCCAAACACCCTCGTGCTCTAATAGGCCTAGCATGATAAAATGTAGAATGTAGTTTGTGAAAACTTGTCATATCTATCAACAAAGTAAATATACTCATACTCCAACTTATTGTTACAACTTTCTATTCCTGAACGCATCTGGAATATATGAGCATGGATTTTATAATGGTGTCCTTATGCTTGTTTAATTAAGATTGCCCAATGGTCATGGAAACTATTTTTTCTAAACATGGTCATCTCATTGGCCTCAGACCCACTTTTATTGCTTGGTAAGATGGCGTTCTTTGCTCAAAAAATGTTTTAACTTCATGAGAAACCTAAATCAATTATCTCCGAACACAACCCGCTTTTCGTCAGCATATGTTAAATGATGTTATTCAAATCAATAGGTGTCAAGCCGAAACTGAGCTTAGCATATTAGTCGAAGACATATTGTCAAATGAAAATCCTTAATAGTGTGCGGAAAGTTGTCTTGAATGTTATACGTGTGTGAAGAGATTGATATACACACTATTACTTATTTTCTATCAAATTGATATAATCCCCCACCGACATTCCAAGAGATTGTGCACCACATATGGGAACTAATAGAGAACCAAAATCCCATAGAAAGGCATCAAGATCCATGTGGAAATACTTATCTAGGATTTCTATTATTTAGAGTAGCATTTGTTGCACACAGGGAGAAGAGGTTCCCTTATGTTGCTTGTTATCATTCCTATTAAAGTATCTTTCTTTTTGGATTAATATTATCAGGTTTGGTTCTCCTTTACTCTAATAGACTTACTTGATTAAACATAGAGTGGAGTTTTCCGAAACTTGTCTTTTTCGTCAAAAAAGTAAATATACTTGTACTCCAACTTATTGTTACAATTATATTCCTCAACGCATATGGATGATGTGAGCATGGATTTTATAATGGTGTTAATATTTGTTTAAATATGGTATCTAATGCTTTTGGCAACTATTTTTTCTAAATATGGTCATCTCATTAGCCTCCCACACTTTAATTGCTTGGTGAGACGGCATTCTTTCCACGCAAAATTTTCAAACCTCTTGACAATCCTAGATCAATTGTCTTCAAACATGACCTATTTCTTTTAGTATATTTTGGATGAAGTTATTGAGATCAACCAAGCTGAAAATAAGCGCAGCCTATCAATCGAAACATATGGTCAACTAAACTCCTTCAATGTTGTGTGGAAAGTTATAAGGTCGACATATCAGTTGAAGATATAAGGTAAAATAAAAGTCTTTGATCATTGCGTGGAAAGTTAAGAGTAAAGGCAGTGATGTGCGCCAAGTTCTCGACGAATTGCTTAATCAAAATAACTTGAACTTAATTAACTGAATTGAAAGACAAATAGTGTGGAATCGCCCCGGGGCGGTTGGGGCGAGCGACATACGTGGCGCGCGGTAGGGGCGCGCTTGAGGCGCCGGGGCGCTGCAAGGGGCGAGCAGGGCAAGTTTGAAGCCCTAAAACCTTTCAACTTCCTTTTCTCTCTTCTTTTTTCTTTTTTAAATTCAATGTCAGATTCAATTAATAGGCAGCATTTCTCTCTCCTCTTCCCAAGATCTTTCACATTCTCTTTTCAAAAAACTTTTCAAATAATCCTTTGTTCTTCTCTCTCATCTTCCCAAGATTCCTTCTTCTTCTCCCCTCAATTAGTTATTCCTCCTTCATTTCTTCTTATATTATCTAGAAAATTCCCAGTTTTCTTATTTCTTCTCAATCTTCAGCCCTTTCTACACATAGGGCGCCCCGATTCGTAGGGCGTGCGCCCCGTCGCCCCGCGCCCCGGATATTTACCGAATCGCCCCGGTGCGCCCCACGCTCCTAACAACACTGATTGCAACCTAAGGAACTCACTGACTACTCGCGGGTCACGGCACTTGCCGGGAAACTAAAGACAAAATATGTGAAACCCCTCTTCTAGGTATATAAAGAAAACTAGACTCGAACTCCTACTAGGACTCAATAATAGAAAGATAAATCTAAACATTAACTATAAGGCTATAACAATGGATTAGGATGTCTTAGTTGGTCATTGAGATTAGTTCTGACTATAAGGCTTTGGCAAGGAATTCCTGATGCCTTTGTCTATGCTTTTGTCTGTAATTGTACTTTGCAAAAGAAAAACTGGTTTAGATTTTCTTTAATGTTTCTGTTCAATCATTAATTAACATTAAAGTTAAAGTTTCATCAAGTGTATCCCAACACACATTTGGGTTTTCTCGTGATAGATGCAAGGATATCAAAGAAATCATTAACTTTATTTTTTTTAGAGAAAGAACAAAGATCCTTAACCAAATTCGGGTAGATGGTACCATCTATACAATTACCAATTATTTCATATTCTCAACTGGCCCCTCAAATGGGCTCCAATCCTTTATATGGTAAGCACTAGTAATACTAACAGCCCAGAGACAACTTGCCATGGATATCCGTAACACTAGTAAACAACTCAAATTACTAAAAAATATGGTCACAAGTTGTGGGAACAGCTAAACGTCACTAACTAGGTCAAGTCCAAGTCGTGTGAAGTGTGAACAACTAAATTCGATATCTCTCTGGTTCCAGTCCTTCTCCGCCTTCTTCCGGCGACTGGAAACCATTAGCTCCCCCCACACACTAAACCAAAGATTTGACAAATTGATATCTAACCCATTATTACATGCAAGATTCCTAAAATAGCTTCCAAATAAGTATAATGGTTTTAGTAAAAATGGCTCAAATTTAGTGTAAGATGGAAAGTCTCCATAACCATTATGTTATATATAAGACATCCAACCACAACCAAACCGAATAAAAAACACAATTTATTTTATATATCCTTTCCTTATATATATATATATATAGAGGTGTGATCATATCCGAACCATTTCTTATTGCATAACTAAGAACTAATATAGAGTATCCATTTTTTAGATCTAATGCTTGATTTGTATGCCACGTATCACATGGAAATATATTAAAAAAATCAAAAAGGATACAAATGTAATTTTGGCAAAAGCAGCGGATTAATGATTATTTACTGCATATAATTCTAATGATATTCGT
>JAYDZE010214198.1:0-20627 GCA_034509125.1 Monilaria moniliformis
ATATATATATATAGAGAGAGAGAGAGAGAGAGTGGAGGGTTCATTGAATGAATGCAACACCTTTTTGTTCTTCACATCTATGCATCTCAAGACTAGTGAAGTATCTGTTGTCTCTTTCCACTTGGTAACAATGCTAATGTCGCCAAATTCACTAGGTCCATCCTCCAATTGGAAATAATCTCCACATTTTACTTTCTGAACAAGATGAATCTCCATATCACAATGATACAAAAGCCATTTACTTAACTTTTACTATGAAATCACAGATATCAGATTAACCAACTCACATTGTCATGGTCAGCCAACCCGGTGAGCATAACTATGGCAGGCGAGCGACACTGGAGTATCATTTCCCAGAAGTCTTCTGAAGTGCTTGGGAGAGGACCTTGAGTCGCAATAAACCTAGTAACACTTCCCGGGGTCTACAATCAAGACAGTCAGTCAGTCAGTTAGTTAGTTAGTTAGTTAGTTTCAAATGGAGGGAAAGTGTAATAAAGTCATGGGTGGAATAAGAAATTAGCCCCAACTGTGATAGAGCTTGCATTGATGTATCCTTCAGGTGAAGGATTGTAGTCTTTATGCTGCTTCAGAATAACCCTGTTATCATCAACTGAAGCAACAGGATTTGGAAATTATTAGTTAGTTATTTGTATATCTAATACACAGAAACATAGAGGATTAGCATACAAGGCAGAACATCATCTTCGTAGCGGTTCTTGCTGGTATTCACAGTCCCATTGGCAATAGAGCATTTGTTCTTCATCTCCACAGCTTCCATCTGGTTTTTCTGTAATAAAATAGTTGCACTCTACATTTAAGAATGAAGAAAAGGGAACCTGACAAGCAAACAACAGCTGAAATCCAAAACAATCAAGCTAGACAGAATCTAGCTATCTACACTTTCAGTCAGAACATGAAGTAATTCATGAATTCTTGAAATTGCTCATTTTTCAGCATGTCTGAACCACAAAGACACTTCATTGCATCGTTCTGAGTAATCTAATTATTGAAACTGGAGCCTGAAAGTATCGAACAACGAGCCCTTTTTAAGGCCCAAGTTTCTAGCCTAGGTACAATCCTAATAGGATTATAAATAGGACTTGTTGCCATAAAAATCTTTATATCCTAAGAACTGTATAAAGTATATGCACTGGAAGTAGTATAACATATTTATACTGTATAAAATGCTACAATTACATTAATATATGTTAATATTATCACATTGCCGATACTTTCTACGTTCCGGTGCAAATGAGTAAAGATACTTATATGCCCAGTGCAATGTTTCCCGTTATACTTATTTAACATTTTCCTATATATGTGTGTGTGTGGAACTGTAATTCTAAATCACACGTACCTGTAAAATTTCAAACTCTTCATGGATGGTTTGCAAAGAGCTCATCTTTTTCTCTAAAACATCGACGGCCTCAGAGCAGCGGCGGAGCTGATCCACGGATAATCGGGCGATCTGCGTAGTCAGAACTGCGGATACATCGAAAGATTCAGTGGCGGAAAAGGGCGTTGCAGTGGTGTTGGCCATCGCCGATCTCAACTCTAAAGCCCTTCTGTTGGGAAACAACACACTCACAATCACGAAAAAATAATAAACGAGAAAATTATTTTTCCATTAAAAAAATTTCACTATATAATATAGTGAAAAACAACTATCTAATCCCATTAGGCTATGTCTTGGCCTAAAAAATATGAGCCAAACCGCATAATATTTGAACTTACTGATCAAGATTTAGCATGCGACTGAGATTCAAGAATTCGAGTGACTTCAAATTTAGTGTGAGAGCATCACAATTTATTGCAAGTAATACAAGTCGATAGGTATGGTTGTTAGGATGGTAGGCTTGGAGAGGAGAGAGAAAAGCAGGGAAACGAAAATGAGCTGACACCAAAGGAGGCAAGCGTGCACGCACGCACGCCTCCATCAGAGTGTCTAGGCGCCACTGTGCTATTAACGCGCTGTGTGGAACGTGACTTGTCGGGGTGTTTCCCACCAGGCTGCTGCTGTTTTGTAACAGTTTTTAAGGTGCTCTGGGTGGAAATTCGTTGTCCCCAACTACCGTGAGGATTTATATATTTTAATTGAGTATTAGGTGTAAATATACATAGTCTACTCAAACTATAGGTGGAAAATACACCGCACGCAAAGTGGATTTGAACCCAATACCTCTCGTTAATCAACGAGAGTATTTAGGTGCTTCAACCTTCTCATTTATGATAGGCTTTATTGACATTCTTTTGAGGGTTAATTATAGTGTATGAACCATAGTAGAAAGAAATTTGAATGAACATTTTATTTCCATAGCCACACAATTAGAGGGTGTTTAGCTGAGCTTGTGAATTCCTTAAAATAATTTAATAAGTTGGTTAGGAGTTTATATATTTTTATAAAATGTTTGGCAAAATAAGTTTCTAAATAATTTATAAGTACAAAGACCTCAATTTTTTCTTGAAAAAATTGACTGCATCGGAGCAGTAACTGAGCAGATCCTCGGATAGCCGGAAAATCTGCATAGTCGAAACAGCGGAAAATAATAATAATTAATCTATTATTAGTTATTGTTCGAGATATGTAGTAGATAAACCTCTACTCTCATGCAATAATTTTGGATAAAATTTTAATATTTACATGCAAATTTGTTTGAATATGCTTTTTTTTTTTAGTTTGTGTAGGTGGACTCGTATACTTTTGTTAGTAAATTGCTTTTATTTTAATCTATGTCTAGTTATTTTCATTTTTTATTATTTTTTGTTTGTTCAATCAAATTATATTTGTAAAAACAAAGTCATCAACACAGATCTACGACAACAAACTTTGGGACAAATCAGCTTGAAAATGCCGGTGGAAAATACATCCAAACCGACCTTCCAATTTCAGTGAAAAGGCCCCAAAATATTACTCCGTTCGTCCCATCAAGTTAGTCCATTTTCAATTTTCACACATATTCAGAAAATATATTTAATATTCCTTAAAAAATGTCTTTATATGCATTTTTCCTATTTTACCTTTATTTAGTGCTCTATATATTATCTTTATATAAACATTAAATAAGATCATTTGTAGAGAAAATGTCCCATTTATTCATTCTTTGATAGATATCAGAAACACCATCAAAGGGCTAACAAGAAAAATAGTTCCCCTTATTTTTTTGAGAAAACTTTCTCTAATTCCACAATACTGTCTCTTAACTACAAACGCAGACGCCATTCACGCACATCTTCACACCTACTTCGCATTCAATTTTACAATCCTGAATGCTCCCGCACCTCGAATTAACTGAACAAGACACACGTAAAAATATTGAATTTAAATAAAAAAATATGCATTAAATACTGAAAGAGTCGTCGTTGAATTTACCATTAATCTTCTCAATTTCTTGGAAAACACCACAATCGCAATGATCGTTCGAAATACAAACTGGCAGAAGGCCAAACTTTTTGCACTGAGGAAGTAGATATCGGCAATCTTTATAGGTTTGGCAAGATTTTTCAGGTGCATCTCTTGCTGATGAGCTTGCTGTGATTATAAAAATAAATAAAAATAAATTTAAACTAAACCATGATATATAGATAAATTAAAAACAAAAGAATTGTGAATTTTGAATATATTTTCGATGAGAGAGAAGAGAATGATGAGAGAGAAAAAGATGCTCACCCACGGCAATCAGCAAAAGGGTGACCAATAAAATCGACTTTTGAGAAGCCATGATAGTTCTTGAATCGTTTGAAGTAGGATTTCTAATTTCTTTTTCCTTTTTTTGTATGTTTATTGTTATAGGGAGGATTGAAATCTTAGAACTCTCTTTATATAGACGTTTTACAATTATCAAAATGCAAGATTTTGAGTAATTTACAAATCTAATTTCTTATATAAGGTAAGAAATTTTGATTTGAACGATTTTTTGGGATATGATGTAATATAATATTGTTTATATAAATATATGTATATTGGCTCATTCTATTTATAATCATATTTTATATGCATGTTTTAGATTGGTTAACTTTTAAAATGAAGATCTAAAAATGAGATCCTATATTTAATAAATATTTTTTGTTTACCACCATCAAATTTATTATTTTGATAATAAGTATTAAGAATGATGTAATATTTTTTTTAGTTGGAAGATGAGAAAATTGAGATTCATACTCTAATATAATGTTGCTATATATATATATATAGGTATGTATTTATAGATCAAAATAAAGAATATAATATTATATATTTAAGAAAATTCATAATTTTTGTAATAATTTTGAAGAATTTCTTATATTGTTATGAAGAATTTTGAAGAATTCATAAATTTTGTAAAAATTCATATATTATATTATTATAATTTGAAGAATTTCTTATTTTGTAATATTATATAATTTCTGTTATTTAAATCACATATATTTATTTACTTATAACTGAAAATAAAAGAAATAATAAACCATAATGATGAAATGATCAACTTTGATAATTAACTATTAACTGAAAATAAACTTAATAGGAAATATGTATTACCACTTGAGAATACATTTGCGCACAAAATTCTCGATATTTACCAAACTGGGAAATTTTTTAACTTCAAAATATGGAGATTTTACAACCAAAATTGATCAACCTAATACCATAAAAGGTTGATTTTGTTCCATTGTTTAGAGCGTTTATTCGAAAATGTTCCACCGTTTAGGCAATTATTATTAGGTGAGAGAAAGTCACGTTTTTATGTTTCTCATTTGGCTGATGTTTTTGCATTTTTTTATTTGGTTGAAATTACACCACAAACGCCCATTGCCACATAGATAAATGATGAGTATTTTCGGCTGCCACGTCAATATCTCGATCGCCAGAAAAATTTTGCAAGACATTTTAATCCCGGAAATGGTTACCTAATGGTAATTACCTTAAACGTAAAACATTTTTAAGTAAACGGTCTAAAGGATGAGATAAAATCAACCCTTTAAAAAGAAGTTATGAATTTTGACTCAATTTATAATTTTGATATGATTTTTGGAAAGTAGCTAATAAATACTGACCTTTTAATTTTTTTGCAATTAACCTCCCCCCTTATTTTTTAAAATTCTCATTGTTTGAGTTATTGATTCGAAAAATCAAAATTAGGGCTTTAACGAGTTCGAAAAAATCAATAAACATTTTGGTGAAACCAAACTTAACCGAAATAGTTTTCAAATTAATTATCATTAGAATCGAAGGCAATATCGATGATGGTAAACAAATACTAGACGTCAACTCATATTCCAAAATATTCATTTTCTTGAAAATCGTTAAAGCGCAAATTACGATTTCTGGAACCAAAATCTCAAAAACGAAAATTTGAAAATTTTAGTTAACACAAAATTTGTACTAGTTTTGATTGCAAAAATTGTAACAGTTGGATACTTAAAAATCGGATTGGAATTACAATTTGGATCAAAATATATATAGGAATTAAATAATAATCATATTTAAGAAATGCGAATATTTTTGTGTCAACGCCATCAAATTTATCAAATATTGTATTTATCAGAACAATCAATCACCAAGAAAGAAAAATAAAATAAAACATAAAAGAAAAAAGAAAAAAGAAAAAGAAAAAGAAAATAAATAAAATAAAATACTCTTTTATAAATTTTAATTAACTTTATTTTATTCTGCATTTGTGATCATTAAGTATGCCAAATAGGTAAAACCCTAAACCCTAAACCTTGTGATGAATTTCCTCTCCGGCTCTCACTCCTCCCACCTCCGCCGCTACCGCCAACACCACTTCCTCCAACTCCGCACCCTATACGACGGCGTATCCGCCTTGAAATGGCCGCGAGACCGCGGCCTCGACCACGCGGTGGAGCGAGACAAGCTCCTCAAGCCCCTGCTCAATCTCAAAAACCTCATCATTTCCGAGCCGTCAAAATCGATCCCGCTCACGCTCATCACCGAATCGAAGGAAGTCCTGGGAATCCCATTTCGCCCAATTGAATTCATCAGGAAATATCCTTCAATTTTTCAGGAATTCCAACCGGGCTCGCTCAACATCCAGCCCCACATTAAGCTAACCCCTAACATAATTTCGTTGAGCTCCGAGGAAACCCTGCTTTACCAGAGTGTGAATTACAAGCAAGACATCGCGAGCCGCCTCTTAAAGCTGTTGATGGTAAGTAGGATTAATAAAATTCCGATTTCTGTGTTGGAGCATTTGAAATGGGAGCTGGGTTTGCCTCTAGACTATGAGAAGGCTTTAATTCCCGAGTTTCCGGATTATTTCAGGGTGATTGATGGGGATGATTTGGGGGAAAATGAGAAAGTGCTTGAGTTGGTCTGCTGGAGTGATGAGTTTGCTGTTTCGGAGGTGGAGAAGAAGGGGGGGAAAAGTGGAAAGATTGAGTTTTTGCTGCAGTTTTCGAAAGAGTTTGAGATGGATAAGAAGTATAAGAAGTGGTTGGATGAGTGGCAGAAGTTGCCCTATGTCTCCCCCTATCAGAATGCAATGCATTTAGGGACGAAGACTGATGAGTCGGATAAATGGGTAGTGGCAGTTTTACACGAGGTGCTTAATCTTTTTGTTGGTAAGAAGGCAGAGAAGGAGAATCTGCTATATTTAGGAGAGTATCTGGGGTTGAGGCCGAGCTTTAAGCGTGCGCTTTTGCAGCATCCAGGGATTTTTTATGTGTCGAGTAAGATTGGGACACATACTGTAGTTCTAAGGGAGGCGTATAAGAGGGGGATGTTGATTGAGAGGCATCCTTTGATGGGTATGAGGTCGAAGTATATTCAGCTGATGAATTTAGTGAAGGATGATAATAAAGCAAAGAATGCACAGCAGAAGAGTGGTGTTGATATGAAGAAAAGTGAAGGGGGTGAAGTGGAGGTTGTTGAGGGTGTGGAGGAAGATGCTGATGTAATGTACGACGAGAGTGATGATGATGATGAGGGTGGAAATGTGAGTAAAAGAGGGAGGCAGGAGGTGAAGGGCAGGGTTTCTGAAAGGAGGAATACTAGAGATATGGTTAGGACAAGAGGAAGCGACAATGAAGAAATTGTGTTGAAAAGTTCAACAAGGTCTTCTAGGAGAAGAAATGCTCGAGGTGGTGAAATGCACGACTTGTCTGATGATGATGAGAGTGATGATTGTGAGGAGGGTGAGGTTGAAAATGTGACTAAGAGAGGGAGGCATGAAAGGAAGGGCAGAGATTTTGAAAGAAGTGATACTAGAAGTGTGGGAAGGAGGAATAACGGAAGAGGCACTGAAGAAAATGTGTTGAGAAGTTCAACAAGGTCTTCTAAGAGAACAAATGTTCGAGGTGGTCAAATGGATGACTCGTCTGATGATGATGATGATGATGATGAGAGTGATGATTATGGTGAGGCCGTTGAGGTTAGAAATGTGAGTAATAGAGGGAGGCAAGAAATGCATGTCAGAGATTTTGAAAGGAGGAATACTAGAGGTGCGGGAAGGAGGACAAATGGAAGAGGCACTGAAGAAAATATGTCGAAATTTTCAACAAGGCCTTCTAGGAGAACAAATGTTCGAGATGATGATTCTAATACACGCAGAAGGTTTACAAAGAAATCGAATTTCTCAGGAAATAGGACTAGATCTGAAACAGGGAGGAGATCTACATAGCGGAAATTCAGCTGCTTAACCAAGCAACCTCATGTATGAGGTTTGCTATTGCATTTCAGTTTATGATTTATGTACAACCTTCAACAGAGTGATTGAGGTGCCTGGTTATTCTTGTTGGCTTGATGCAAAACAGTCCCTGCTATTAGTTCTTTTGTCATTTTTGCTCATTTATGTGGGTTGTAGGATGACGAATAATTTGATATCAACTACTTCACACCCAAAGCAGAAAACCAAATGCTTATTGTTTTGTGCTGGATGTGCATATCTACTCTCTTGTGAGTAAATTTATAGTTTGAGCAGTTCTTTAACCAAGAATTATATGTAACTAGCTCAAAAGAAATGAGTTACTTCTCTCTTGGTTGATTCATGTAGGCCTGGAAGATTAGAATGCCATATCTGATTTATGAATTTTGTTGTTCTTCCTGTATCAACTGGGCAGCCAATTATTAGACAGAGGTATTCTCTTGCCCTGCTTAGACGTGAGTCACGTGATAAAAACATGTTCTTTTATCACGTCTCAATTACTTTTTGTCAATGAGCTTAAACTTGTTTTATGTGAACGAAAACTTCTGCTCGGCAATGCTTACATTTCATTAAACCATAATGTTCCTTAGGTTTATCATTTCCTTTAGTTTCTTGATCTTTTCGACTCTGTACTCGCTCGTCAACTTTTATACTGTAGCATTTCACAGCATAAGAACAGAGTTCTCTAGAGATTGCTTAGCTGCTGATTATTTTTGGTAAAAAAAAATCTTGAATCTTGTCTGTATATCTTTACTCATTTGCATTTTTGGCATTATAAACTGCATGGTGGATGTTGACACAGGCTACTTGTTAGAAGCTGGTGAGATGGAAAGTTCCTTGCATTTGAAAAGGCAAATATCATTGAACAAAGAAGCTTTGGAAGGTATGAGTGGAAGCACTCTTGTCTCATTAATTTCTCTCTTCTTGAACTAAAGTAGCTAACCAAGTGGATTTGAATCATTTGATACTCCCATATATGTCATATTCTATATATATATATCTATGTGAAGTCATTTTTCTCTGCCTTGTGATTTGCCTCTCATTTTGCCCACTTCTTGATGTTTTATTAGGTCAAGCAAACTTTTATCTGTCTTGCTCAAGTAACATTCTCTCTCTCTCTCTCTCCCCTCCAATACTCCCAGATCTTGATTAAATGTAATAGTTTCTTTTGAGTATATGGGACAGGTCGAAAGACAAGAACATAAACAATCTTGGATTTTAACGATGATGTAATGAAGGATGTCAGCATATCTATAAAAGTAGAAGGGCAGAAGCATGTAAATCTTTTATTGCCAAATATTCAAATGGATAGACAATGAAGATTATTGGTGAAATGTAAAAGAATGGGATGGAAAATGCAACTTTTGTTATGGACAGATGTGTGATTCCTCTTTTTCTTGCCAATGCTATTATGCTACTGACGGCTCAATTTGTTTGCTTCTCTTTATTCTTAATTTCTTATGTGTTAAATTATTAAGAGTCATTATATGAGCATCGAGTTCTATATAAATATTTGTCAATTAAAAGCTACCACATGCATCATCCCATTCTTTACTGTCTTTAGGGTATTTCGGCTCTTGATTTTTCTATTTTTCTATTTTTCATTTTTTGTCAAAAGATTAAAGTGTCAATCTTGGCTTTGTTTGCTAGTTTTTGCAATAATAGCTTGGGTGGAGGTATTATTTCATCAATTAAATCTCATATCGAAATTTTGGTATTTTGTTATGAATCGTTGTGCAAAAGATCATATGATTACAACGAAATATAAGAAAATTATTATCTCAAAATTTCAAACTCAAAATTTATAATATATAACCTCTGCTAAAATAAATTTCTGCGTCCACTTTTGTATATACATAAATTTAAAAACGAATTTAGTAATATATATTGAGAAAATCCCACTTAATTATGTCTTCTTGAACTCATTTTATTATGTAAAATATTTCCTCCAATTTACCCCTTTTAACTTTTTTTTTATTCTCATACTTTTTTGTAATAATTTTTGTAGCATAGCTTGGAATCTTGCTCATAAACTAATACTATATAAAATTTATAGCGCCACTACCAAAGAATATGGTTAAATTACGGCATAAATTCTTCTTATGGATTCTAAGAATAAAATATTTTTTATACTAATTGAGTTAGATTAGTATGGTGCAAAGTGAATATTAAGTAGTCGCTTTCACTTTTATGGGTGAATTGAGAGGACTTAGTACAGAAAATAAAAAATATTACAATATATTATATATAATATTTAAATTGAATCTTTCACCTAAAATTAGTGGTGTTGAAAAGCACATTCACAATATTTGTCTGAGGTGACGATGAGGCGCAGTTTAGTTGGTAAGACTTTCTCTTCCAATCAATATGTCGGGGGTTCGAATCACCATGGGGTAAATAGGGAATCATTATTGATCATCTTTTCAAAAGAAAAATAAATATTTGTTTGAGGGGTTTAAACCTAATTCTAAAATTTTGCATCGTAAAAAAACTTAATTATAAATATATACTTTATTAGATTATATATAAGGGTAATTGAAAAAGTTTCTCCATTTTTAGTTTTAGGTTTGTTTTACAAATATTCCAACAAGAACACATTTTCCCAAATTTTAACAGGGTTGGAAACATGATTTGCCACATCAGCTTAAACATCGAGCCACGTCATTTTTCCGGTTGTCCGAAAATATTGCACGTGTGTGTTTCATCCGAAAATATTGCACGTGTGTGTTTCATCAAAATCGACAAAAACGTTTATTATTACAACGATTTATAAAAAAAACATGCAAAATCAAAATTAGGTCAAAAATTTAACAAATCAACTCTTTTTATAACTAGTGAGTTACTACTATATTCCAAACAAAAATAAAACAAACTGCCACAAACTTGTACTCTCCGTCCACTATTAAATGTCTCATTTTGCTATTTGGGGCTATCCACCACTAAATGTTTCATTTTATATTTATTGTTTTTAAAAAATGGATCTCACAATCCACTAACTCATTAACGTCATATTCAATTATAAAACTAATATATAAAAATGAGACTCACCTCGTCTTTACATTTCTTTAAATTCGTGCCGATTCCAAATGGGACAAGTAATGACAGATATAGAGAGTATGAAATATAAATTTTTGAATTGACACGAATTCATTCTAGACTCAAAATAAAATATGATATCAAAACAAATCTATATAGGAAAGATCCTAAGCTTTTTCCTCAAGTTGCTCGATCGTGACATAGATATAACTCAAACTTCAATTTTTGAGACATTACTAAAACATAGATTTGAAAAAGGGGACAAATTGTGGTGTTCGTATTCGAACACAAAGTTGTGCGTTCTTGCTCAATAAAAGTTGTAATAACTCAGCCTCAAAAATACAAGTGACTTGTCAACTTTATCGAAAGCCAATTAAGCAGCCCCATCCACTACTTTATATTTCTATAATATTGGGCACTTGTCTTTACAAATCCCACTTAACAAAGCAACAATTCGACCTACATTTGACACCTTTCTTCATGGACAAGCATTTTCTTCCATGATAGTTACTCTAGTATTCGTTATTTCATTTTTAATAACGAGCTACTTTTGTAGATGATCTTATCTATGAATTTTCTATTTAGATTCCGAATCACTTCATATTCACCGTTAAGTACGAGAGAGTTGTGTATGTGTGTTGTGTTAATTTAGTGATAGAATGGTTAATGTCTGAGGCTAAAAGTTTCAGATTCGAAAGTATTAACACGTTGTCTTTAAGTTTAATGTTGAGTTACTAAAATAGAATTACGAAAGAGTTGACTCCGTTAACCACTATTTTTACCAAAATTTGTAATTTCTTTGGAATATTGTCCCTATTTTCCATTATACAGTTTAGATTGAATAAATTTGAAACTGACATATATATGATAAATATAGTGACTAATTTAATTGAGCTGTCATTTACTAATTGATGGCAATAGCACAAATCAAATTAATTGTATAAATTATGTTGCCATAATAATATCATTAAAAATATAGCATTGAGTTTTTTATACAAGCGACTTCGGTCTATAAGTAGCAGCTTCTATGATATACAAATCGAAAGATGACTATTTTCATACATTCGCAGATATTGATATATATTACTTCATCCATCCACGAAAAAATAAAAACACATACATCGGTAAAATGCAACATAGCAAACATTTCAGCCTATAACATTCAACATTATTTACTGATCTCTAACCTTTACCAACATAGAACATTATAGAATTGAAGAGAACTACACATCATCCATCTTTGAATTCCCTAAAACTAATAGTCTTGTAATCTCTTCATTAGGGTTAGACTTACTTCCCATTTCTAGGCATGCAAGTTTGCAAGCTTTCACAGCTTCATCTTCCCAATCCGTGCAATGCAGCACAACATAGAGTATCAAGATGGCGCAGGCTGCTTGAGCCGATAGTAACCCTAGCCACAGGCCGGGGAACCCGATGCATAGCCAGAAGGCTAGCCCAACGGCCACGGGCGTCCCCACAAAGTAAAACGAGGCAAGATTGATCCTGGCTGCCACGACCGGCCTAGCCGTGCCTCTTAGGATGCCACAACCGGTCGTCTGTGGGCAGTTCCCGAGCTCACAGAGGCCGGTTATAGGCAAGACCGATGCAACTAGAGCTATCAGCATATCATCCTTTGTGAAGAGAGCGCCCCATCTCTCTCTAAACATCACCGTCCAAATCACGTTGATGATCCCAACAACGAATGCACACGTCAGCGCCACCATTGCCGCTAGCTTGGCCTTGTACGGTCTCCCACCTCCCAGCTCATTGCCTACCTGTTCAATAATTCATAATGAGAGCTCTTTTTTCATAAAAGGCCAGACTTTTCGATGTCGGCCTCAATTATTTGACAACTTACCCTCGCAGAGACGCACCCGGCCAGCGCCATCGGAACCGTGTACATAAGGCTGGTGGTCTGAATCATCACGCCGGTGGCCGCCACCGCGAGCTTTGGATTAGGCAAGTATCCGGCAAGCACCGTCACGATCTCGTACCACCACCACTCCAAGCAAATCCCCATACAGCTCGGCACGGCCAGCTTCAGCAAAGCCCCAATCCCACCACCACCGCTGCCGCCGCCGCCGCCGCCCCATTTCCACTCCCACCTTCCATAAACACACACATACCCCATCATCAGCACCATCATATGTAAATTCGTCAAAACAGAGGCGATCGCCACCCCACGCACCCCCCACCCCGCCACCACCACCAACACATAATTCAACGGCACATGAAACACCACCGCCATCAAAGTGCACCACATTTGAGGCCTCGTCACCCCCTGCGACCTTAAATAAACGCGCAGCGGCTGTATCAAGGAGTTAGTTAAAAGGTCTGGGAGAGAATAGATGCAATAAATCGCAGCCGTCGATGTGATCTCGCCGTCTTGGCCCATGAAAAGCATGATCGGCTCAAGATTGATCCATAACAAGCCAATGGGGATAATCGCGAGGAGGAGGATGAAGATCATGCGGTGTAGAGAGAGAAAGAGAAGGTCCCAATTCTTGGAGCCGTATGCTTGGCTGCAGACAGGCTCGAGCCCCGAAGCTAAGCCGACTAAAACAGAGTAGCCGGTGATGTTGGTGAAGCCGATTGAGAGCGCGCCGCCGGCGAGCTCCAAGCTGCCGAGCCGGCCCAGGAAAAGGACGGAGACGACGGCTCTGACGTAGACGAGGAAGTTCATTGCAGTTATGGGAAGCACCATTTTCCATAGCTCTTTGATTTCCTCCACCACCTTTTCAAGAAATCGGCAGATGTTTGAGAAAGATTGAATTTTTATGCATAAATTGATGTGGGTTTTACCTGGGATGATGAAGGATGCTTGTGAGAGTAAAAATCCCGCAACTTTTCAGCCATCTCTGCATATGATGAACAGAAACAAAAACAGAAAGAAACAAAAAAATATGAAAAGAAGTATCTTGATTTTGCAGAACACCACAAGAACAAAAAAGAAAGGGATGTAGCAAGATTTAATTTTTAAGAAGCCCACCTTGGAATTATTGTGAAAGTTGGAGATTCTTGAATTTTTGATGATAGAATTGTAACAACTTGAGCGCAAAATGGATATTAATAAGCAGGGCAGCATTAGTGCAGTGTGATTGATTGAATTCTTTTTTCAGCGTATAATATCTTTGTTTAAGAAGTTGTATCGTGTCACAGAAAAAATTAAAATAAAGATCTGAACTTTATGGAAGGCCAAAAAAGTTTACAGCTTTTGGTAATGGCGGCGACTTTGACATGAGCATTTATGGAGCTCTGCTGCAGGAGCAGAAGGAAATGACATATGAGAGGAGAGAGAACTATATGTTTGGATAATTATGGTCCCATTGCTTTCTTGAATCTCCTTGCTAATCCGGCTTCCTGGCTTTCTCACTTTCATCAGGTGAATGGAATGGATGTATTGATATGAAATGGAAATATTATACTTTACATTCTAAATTATTAGTCATTTGATCAAAAATATTATAAATTATTGATTATATATAAAAAATTATATATGAATTATATAAAAAATTAAAATATCTCAATTTATTATAATTAAGATTACAAATTATAACCATTAAAAAAAATTCGCTTGTTAGATCTACCATTGACCAATTTATGACATTTTTCATGGACGGTAGATGTGGAATTTTAATTAACATCGTTTTTTAAAATGACACAACATATTTATTTAAAAAAATAAACAAAATCCAAAATTGAATAGAACTTTATGACAACACTAAACTATAATGTGAATTTATGCTATACGATTATTAGGTGCTTCTTATGCTAAAATACATTTGATTATTAGTAAATACAAGTTTTATCCTTATTAAAGCATTCTCAAGGAGAATGGATCTACGTATAAAAACTCATGTCATGCAAGTTGATGCAACCTTGCACAATCAGTCCTCTAATGAGGTATGAACAATTGTTTGGAATCATCCGAAATTATCAGCGGTTCAAAACCTTCATCTGCTTTGAAAAGAACTAAGCTCTTAGCCGTCGGTCAATACTTAACCGGCGGGGACGGCGATGGCTTCAATTTTAATGTCACGATGGAAGAGAGTTTTGGCACACAACTAGTGCAGGAGACCTTTCCTATGGGTCACAAAGTGGCTAAGAGGAAGACAAAAGGGAAGACTACGACGAGCAGTGCACCTGCAGACGAGCCTTAGGTTCTCGACTCTACTCCCCACTTGGAAACGACGGGTCACGCGTTGTTGATCATGCAATACTCAAAAGCGCTTGTCAAAGACATATCGACGATGACCGAAACCATAAGGCGATAATATGAAGCTTGATCGAGCTATAACAAAAAGCACTAGGACTTTAGATTTTGTATTTATTTTAATTGTGAGATTTTTGATATTTTATTTATATATTGTTAGAAATTTTAATCATGTAATTTTTAGTATTTAATTAATGTAGTTTTTGGTAATTTTTAGATATTTTAATTAAGTAAATTTCAAAATTTTAGTCATTTATTTTGATTTTACAAATATTATAATTGAAATAAATATATAAAATTTGAGAATAATAAAAAAATGATTAAATGAAATTGTGATTAAATTTGAGGTTAAAATTTTGTGGTTCTGAATTGTGGTATTATGGCTGAAAATTAAAATAATAATGCTGGAAAATTAAATTATGACTGAATTTTTTTATTAGATTGTATATGATCTAGACTAATATAAAACGATCCCTTTGAACCAATACCTGCCGTGCATTTGGACTGGTAGATGAAGCACAAGCTGACAATCCTTTCACACACACACACAAAACACACGCACAAAATCTTGCCACAGCAACAATATAGGTTTCTCCAAAATTGACCAATAAAGCTCATAAAGTTGCAGCTTTAATTTCTTTATCCCTTTCTTCTCTCCATCATCTCGCGGAAAATCCGAGTAAATTGGGCAACAGATGAGAAATAAGCTCGTGGGAGCACCAATTGAGAGGCCGCATCGCCAGATTTGGACCGGGTGGGGTCATGTTTGAGACCAACTTAATCGGGTTGGGTCTGGCTTTAGGCTCCAGCGTGTTTATTGGGTCGAGCTTCATCATCAAGAAGAAGGGTTTGCAGCGAGCCGGAGCCTCCGGCTCTCGCGCCAGTAAGTTCATTATTTTAAATTATTAATTTTTTGAATTGGGCAAAGTTTGAAGCTTAATTCTCATATTGAGCTCTGATTGGCACTTTCTTGAGATGCAATTGTCATAAGAGATGCAATTATAGGCAGTTTATTGCGATTTTTGCGAAATATTTCGTCTTTATTAGCTTTCAATTGGAGTTGGTGTTTATGGGTTGTATTGATTGGAGAAGGAATATAATGCTGAATATAGTTTCATGCTTAGATAAAACAACGATGCTATGGGTGGAAGATGGTGATTTAAGAAGAACATGTATATTGTGTAGCTCTCACGGCCATTATAGTTTTGGGCCTAATATATTGCACTAGAGAAATATTTTGTTGTAAATAAAGAGGGATTGGCGAACTTTATATACACGGGCTCTGTTAGAAAGTATTGACATTGCATTGCTTTTCCTCTTACTAGGTTGGAAACAATATCCATGTATGATTTTGAATTTGACTCAACAAGTCTTATTAGTTAGCTGGTTGCTGCAGTTAAGAAACTCTGTTTCATTCTCAAAGTTGATATTTTTCGTCTTGTCATGGGTGAAGACAATCTGGGAGATTAGGAATTACAGTAACAGCAGAAACTATCTTCATGCTTAAGATGATATCAGGATTTACCATAAATTTAATGCAATTCTGTTTTAGATAAATAATATTTTCTTTGTAGCACGATTTAGTTCTTTAAAACACCAGGAGTTGTCTTAAGTGCGAAGCACATAGGGAATTGCACTAGCAATGAGGGGTATTGTTTTGAAATAATGTATTAACACATTCAAATACTGTAGTGATATAATTGACCCTCTGATGAAATTGGATATATTAAATGAAGATTCAGGAGGATATGGATATCTGCAAGAACCACTCTGGTGGATTGGCATGTTCACTAGTAAGTTGCTTTCCCAAAGAGATTTGTTAAATGTGCTACTTCTATCCAATCCACATTTATCAAAATCACCTTGTCCTTTGTAAATTGCACAGTGGTTATTGGAGAATTTGCCAATTTTGTAGCTTACATGTATGCTCCTGCAGTCCTCGTCACCCCACTTGGAGCATTAAGTATAATAGTAAGGTAAACACGTGTTTTACTATCCTTTTGTCTTTAAGTACCCTTTCCCTTTCATTTAGAGAAACAAGTGCGTGGTGGAAACTTCCATTTTTCTAGTATAATTCATATTTTATATTAGCATATCTATATAAGTAATACTCCATCTGTTTCCTTAAAACATTGCTCATTTTGTCATTTTAGTCTGTCCCCAAAAACATTGCCCATCCCATTTTTGGTAACTATCCCGCCACTGCACTTTATATTTTGTACTCACTATATTAACTTATTTACATAAAATCTAAGCATGGCCCACACACTTAACCTAACATTTACCATTAAATATAATACCCCTCTAATAAATGTGAGCCCCCTTTTTCCACTCATCTACATACTTACCGAATATTTATTACAACCTGTGCCGAGAAAAAATGGATAACGTTTTAAGGGATGGAGGTAGTATCATGTTATCATGTAAGATTAACCGCAGATTATTTTATTGGCAGTGCTATTTTAGCTCATTTCTTACTCCAAGAGAAACTACGAAAGTTGGGTATATTGGGATGTGTTTTGTGTATAGTGGGTTCCACTATCATAGTGCTTCATGCACCAGGTGAACATGACATTAGCTCAGTAGATCAAATCTGGGAACTAGCAATACAACCAGGTGAGTGGATGCTTTTATACTTGTTGTTTTGAAATGGATATGACAATGTTTCTGAAATATTCCTCGTTTCTCTGCACAGCTTTTCTTTTGTACATAGCTTCAGCTGTGGCAGTGGTGTTGGTACTTGTTTTGTATTGTGAACCGCGCTACGGACAGACAAATATAATGGTGTATATTGGTGTTTGCTCTATCATCGGATCCGTAACTGTAAGTAAAATTTACTCTCTGGCTGGTATATGCGAAATTAATCATGTAGCTAGCAAGTTGTTCAGTTTATTTTTCAAAGAGACGACATTGCTCTCAAATTATGTGATGAACCTTTATTTCGATCTGTTTGTGTAAGAATAGTTGCGACTAATCTGACCCACCCTCATATTTAGATTTAGTTAGTCGGTTGCCCCAAAAGGAGCAGGAGAGGCGAAATAGAATTCCCCTGCGGGTACTGGACCTGAATAAACTTGCTCTCACCGACACATCACATTTGCTTGTTAAGCAACTTAAGCATGCATTCTAAAGGAAATCTTACGGTGCAATAATTGCCGGTTAAGCCTTGTACATATGGCACTCTCTGATCACCAAATTGCTTAAAATTTCAAAATTAGCTGGATAGGAAGAGCAGAATAAGCAGAACAATCTAAATTAGATGAGTTTAATTCAAGTGAATTATAAAGAAAATGAGCAGATTAGCTTTCAATTCTAAGTAAGTTAATTGATTTGTTGATCTTGTTTGGTGGCTTGATGGTATTGATTTACTGCTCATTGTAGGTTATGAGCATCAAAGCAGTCGGTATAGCTATAAAACTCACGCTGGAGGGCTATAGTCAGGTCGCCCACTTCCAGTCCTGGATATTTGCCATGGTTTCAGCTTCTTGTATAATCACTCAATTGATCTACTTGAACAAGGTACACTCTTTTATTTTTGAACTTTATATTGGTTTATATTGAATATTAATGTACTTGTTTCGTTTAATCTTATTTAACTGACTTATTCTTTATAAGGCACTTGAACGCTTAGATAATTTCTAGAGACTTGCTCGTAGCATGACATTTAACTGCATATAACTGTCTTCATTGCTCTTTATGCAGCAGATACTACTCACACGTACAGTCCTCAATTCTTTTATGCAGAGTGAAGCTCCATTTTGCATAATTTCACTACTAGATGTCAGTAGAAGTAAGACACATTCCTTAAAACAGAAATAAATACTTAAATAATCAGAAAAGACTCGTGTAAAAAGACCAAAATGACAACAAAAAATAGTTTTTGATGTAGCTTCACAAGAAGATTTGCATTGCAAGATTTCATTGAGTGGAAA
Source organism: Monilaria moniliformis (assembly GCA_034509125.1). NCBI lineage: Eukaryota > Viridiplantae > Streptophyta > Magnoliopsida > Caryophyllales > Aizoaceae > Monilaria > Monilaria moniliformis. Next base: position 18,822 of record JAYDZE010214198.1, read on the forward strand.
AATCTGTCTGTGCTAGTCAATGCTCTTCTTCTGTTTTCCAAATTTGCATTATGGACAGTTTGTGTGCAGGCTTTGGACACATTTAACACTGCTGTGGTCTCTCCAATCTATTACGCCATGTTTACGTCACTTACAATATTTGCGAGTGCCATCATGTTCAAGGTATACAAGATTGTACTGCCCTTTTTGTAGTGTTACGTTGAGGTAATTTAGGTTGCCTCTAACACGTTTCTGCTGCTTCAGGACTGGGCCGGTGAGAGTGCTAGCGATATCGTCTCTGTTCTCTGTGGATTTATTACCGTGCTTTCTGGTACAATGGTTTTGCACGGTACACGAGAGCCTGAGAAGCTTCCATCTGCAGGTAAGGCCTCCCTTGACAGTTGCAAGACGTATCATTCATTTTAGATGTTCACATAATAGTGCTATAAATTTCTTTTTGCTTATGCAGTCTGATGAGAATATCATGACAAGCTGACTATGTATCAAGTCTAACTTTGCTTGTTTTTAGGAAAATCGGACTCTTTTTATACAACCAAAGCCTTTTAGAAACATTATCTACTTTGTTTGCAGACTATTCCGCACTTCCTCAAATATCATGGGTTGTGCATTCAAATGGCGAGATATGGAAACAGAAAGAGAATGATGAATTGCACGGGGAGGTTGTAGCAATCATCCATCAAGACCATTTCAAGTGAGGTATACGCTGTGTAGATCCCGAGCTTACTGGTAGGTAACTAGGTCGTGCTATTTTTGCTGTTAGCATGTTCATGTCAGTTTCCGTAAGCTCTTCAGTTGAGTCGTGTGTTAGGACCTAGGAGTAGTTTGCAACGGTTTCTCATGTTTATAGGAGTGTGTAGTTCGTTTTCCCGGACATACATACGATGTTACAGCCATTTTTGAGCTCTCCATAGATATCAGCCAGTTGATGACAACGTTGTTATTCTTTGCTCATTTGTTACTGGGCCACATTCGATTTGTAAATGATTGTTGTGCATTTTTAATGTTATAATTATAGCTTTCTTCAATCTGTAGTCATGTAACTGCTCTCTCTCTCTCTCTCTCATTTTGGGATTTTTCTTTTGGTTTCTCTGGGTTACGATGGTTAGCCACTATGATGAGCCTATTATAGAATACATTTGATGGAGGATTAGCTCTACTTAGAGAGTTATGACCAAGAAATTGCAAGTCTTTCATTACTAGCAACGCTTTAGTCCAGATATGTTATTTATTACTCTCTCCGTTCATAATGGATGTGGTTTTTTTGCCATTTCCGCCTATACACAATAAGGTCCCGTTTGGTAGACCAGAATAAGCAAGATAGGGATTAAATATCTGGATCAAATAGTTAAAATTGGATGTTTGGTAACCATGTTTCAAAAAAGTAGGGCCCGTGTTAATTTGTCTCGGCCCGTAAAGGCCCGGTGCTACAGTGTAAAAAAAACACTGTTTTGCACAGAATATGAATCTCACCAAATGGGTGGGATTGTTTATCTGCGTCTCCAGATTAAACTTCACTTCTACTTTTACCCTTCTCTCTCACTCTCTAATTACACTATTGGACTTGGGCCACCACCGCCTGCTCTACCGCCACCACCACCGCCCTCACTACCGCCGTTTCACTGCACCACCAGCGCCCCCTTCTTCCTCCCCCCTCTCTGTTCTCGATTTTGGTGATTTTTCGGTCATATCTTCTTCGTCCTTAGTTGCTTGATTTGGGGGAGTGACGGCGGATCTGGTTCGATGTGTTGGGGTCGGCGGTGGTGGCGAGCTTTCGCGGCAGTGGTGGGAGTGTCTTGGTGGTAGTGG
>JAYDZE010214309.1:0-39509 GCA_034509125.1 Monilaria moniliformis
CTAGTGGTTATTAATGTATATGTATTATAATACATGCATAATTTTGTATTTTTTTCTCATTGCTAACAAGTTTTGTTATTGATGAAGATACTTGTTGAAAATGGATCGTTTTTTAAAGAAAATTTCTCCTAATATTGATGTTTCGTCTTCCTCGATTAACGGACCTACACTTCTTCAATCTCAAGAGTCATCGAAGGAAGATAACTTGGGCCCCCAGTCTAAAAATTCTGGCTCCGTCACTGATGACATGACTGGAAAAAAGAATTGAGAGTGGGCCACATGAAGTGCTGCATGAATTCTGCAGCAAATATTTCGCATGCATTAAAATTTGACTTATGCAAGCACCTTCATACGTGAATGGTGGAGAGTTTACACAACGCGGTCGAGGGAGTTGAGCATTGATTAGAGGGGTAAAAAGGCATGTGATTGCAATTAGTGGCGAAATTTTCTTCTTTTTTATTAATCAATAGAACATGCCTGTAATGATAATGTCGACGGTGGCTGTCATCCCCATATTAGTGGAGGGATCGCCAAGAAAAATAGTCACGACCAAAAACGCGTTAATTAGTTACAACTTATGCTTTTTTTCATTCATTCCACAATAATCAATCATCATTAATCAATAATCATAACTTCAACAAAATTTGGCAAGCACTATATTTATAAATTGATTTTCTATTTACATTCTGCCTCTGTTAAGGAAAGGTAAACCTACGCACCTAAATTGTTTCAGCACTTAAAATTTTAGGTTTTGATTTCTTTTACGTTTGACTTGTGATATCGAGAAAACGCAAACCAAACGTGTGTCCTCTAACTAGTAAATTAGAGGATTTGAGTCATTTAAAAGAATTAGTGTATGTACATGAGTCATTTTGTATTTTTTTTTAATAATAATATTTTAAAAATGAATTGTGACTCGTGATGAGTGATACACTCATACTCAATTGCACGACTGAATACTTGAATAAGGTTCAAGAATCATGGAACCACTGTCCAACAATGACGTAGGCATATTGTAATAAGGGGTACATTTTTTGTACCTTTTTAAAATAGTATTAATATATTATAATATATTTATATAATATTACTTGTTTATGTACGATCATCTAGTATAAACACAACACTATTTTGTGTGAAGGAGCCCATTCTTAATAGGGATAATTGCCATTTAAATCATAATTTTTCGTTGACTTCTGGTCAATCCCATAACTTTTAATATTGGAATATAAAATCATAACTTTTGATATTTTCTCAATTATCTATATCAAAATTCCAGTGAAATTGGTGGAGACATATCAGCCGGAATTTCCGACGTGGACAAAACGTCTGTTCTTCAAAACGATGTTGTTGAGATAATTGTCATTTAAATTGTAACTTTCCGTTGAATTCCGGACACTGAAATTTTGATTTGTGGGATAATTGAGAAAATGTCAAAAGTTATGATTTTATGTTCTAGTTGGGATTGACCAGAAGTCAACGAAAAGTTATGATTTAAATGGTAATTATCCCTTATTAATATTAGGCTATTACTAATACACTAGTCTGTTACCAATATACTCGTACATTATTTTTCAATTGATAATATTTATAGAATATAGAGAGAACCGCAAACGCTGGAACAAGAACTCATCTGCGGTGGCGGCGTGGAAACAACTTTTTCTCAGATCAATTGAAGTCGATTCTCATCTGCCCATTTGTTTTGGATTTAGGAATGACAAGTGAAACATCAAATTTCAAAAATTAAAAGGAAAGATAAAAAATCCGATTTTGGACAATTTATGTTCATGAAAATGAAATCTCTTGATAGTTTAAGCTCTTTGCCATTTTTTATCCTTTCAAATTTCAGACATTGATTTAATGGCTATTGAGTGTCAACTTGATACATTCATGGAAGATATGTAAAAAGATAATGACTTTCGAAATTTGTAAGATATTATTTCTATTTTGATTAAGCTTGTGAAACAAAGAGAGATGTGGCTTATCCTCTTGTGTTTTTGCTTATCAAGTTGATTTTGATTCTTTCGGTTGCTACTGCAAGTGTAGAGAGGTTGTTTTCTGGAATAACATTTGTGAAAAAAATAAGTTGCGAAATAGCATGAGCAATTAATCTTTGAATGATTGTTTGGTCACTTTTGTTGGGAAAGATATGTTTCTACAAGTTTACGAATATGATGTTGTCAATTGCTTTGAAGAAATGAAGACTTGTCAAAAAATAAATTAAATGTTATGTAATTTTCTTTGGTATTTTGACATTATGATTTTAAAATTGAATAATGTTTCAGATGTACTACTTTTAGTATTATTTTTTATTTATTTGCGGTGTTATGTAATTATCTATAGCACAACTTGTACCTTCAAATCAAAAATCCTAAATATGCCACTGACCTGCAAAGTAGGAAATCTTTAATATTTAATTTCAATCAAGATTAACAAAATTAGGAAGTATATATTACCTAATTAATGCTACTTTGATAATGTTAAGCGGTATATAATTAATGGTTTGGAGATGCGGCTGCTTATACGGTTACCGGTTACACCGATAACCGAACCGGAACCGGCCGGTTATCGGGTAATCGATAACCGTATAAGTAGGCACCGGTTCGGTTCCGGTGTGGGAATTTGCTAGAACTCGGTTATCGGTTATAACCGGCCGGTTACCGGTTACCGGTTATAACCGATAACCGGTTAATAACCGAATTTAAAATCAATTTTTTTGAGGTGTATGGTGTACGTGTTACACGGTTTACCATGGAATTGGAAAATAAAATAAATTGTACAAACTATGGGCAGCAGAAGCGAGCGGAAGTATGGTTAGCACCGACGACGAAGCGGCCACTTCTTCGCATAGTATGATTCTTGTGCGATTATAGTGCGATTGATTCAGGAATTTTTGAATTTTTGGCCGAGAATTAGTGGAAGGGAATTTTTTGCGTGTTTGTGTGTGTGAAAATAGAACTTTTTAGTGCGTGTTTTGTTCGAGAAAGGAAAAGGAAGTTTGGAAGATAATGTGGAGCAGAAGACGACGGAGGTGGGTGACTGGATGAACCGGTTGACTATGCGTGAACTTATCTAATTCTTATATAGGTTTATGAGAATTTGTATTTATACTTAGATGTGGAATTCGTGGGATGTATTTGATGTGATATCATTTGTTTTAATTGGGGTGGGATTTTATTTTAGATCATGTTGATGATTGAAGGATTGTGTACATTTGTTAGTCGAGTGTTTGGAACCATACTTAAATATCAACTTTACTTAATCATTTATGGTCACAACTTTGAATGAAGAGATTACATATATTTATTGGTATCCCTCGATTTTCTTAAATATTATTAGTTTTTATTTTATTTTATTTTTGGAATTAAAATTCACACACACTCAACTCACGCACGTGATGTGGCTCGAACTCTCGATTTATTAGGTGAAAATAATGTCTTCCCATCTAAGCGGCGCCTCCTCGTCATATATAATTAGTCTTTCTTAAGTTGATTGAATGGGTCCATTGTTATTAATTTAACATTTATTCCCAACTATCTTCTTTCTCAAAATGTTTAAATTGTATTTATTGAAATAACAAAACTATTATTGTCGCCCATACGATATGATACTAAGATAATCTAGAAAATAATTTGCATTTCGGATGTGTTCTAAATAATTATTCTTGGTAAATTCAGATCTCAAAGAGTTCAACATGACTTAAATATACATTATTTAGGTTTTTTTAGAATAGTATACCGTGTTTTGGAACTGGTGAAACACAACTTAGTCAATAAGACGGTTTCCCTTGAATTAATAGATTGAAAATTCGAGTCACATTAAATATGTGTGTGAAAATATGTTGGAGTTGTAACGCATAAAGCAAGTTGTGTTTGAGTTACTAATATTGTTTAGGGCAAGAGAATATTAGACCGACAAATTAAATTTGAAATTGTAGTCTTTGTAGATTTACTACATCTTAAAATCAATCATTAAAAGGGATAAATCCAAAATATTGGAATCCATAGATAGAAGATAGATTCTGAAATTATAAAGCACAAAATAGTTCTACAAAAAAAAAATAACAAAAGTAGTTTGTAATCTGTGAGCGCACGACACTCAATCCATCTAACGCGTATGGAGCAGCTGGAAAGAGCAACTGAGTTGTCGAAAGTGACACCTGGTATCTTTACGAAATTACTATTATGCCCTCCCACAGCTGGAATTCCGGGCTATGTTTTCGTTTGCCGGCTGTGAGAGAGCGCTTCTCGAATTTCCCAATTAAGGGAAAGTGCTTTTACTGTTAATTTCGTTTGCTTTCCCAAAATTCAATGTGTTTATAGATTCTTAGGCATTTGAGGGTAAAAGAGATATTTCGGCAGACCGTAATGAAGGGTAATTATGTAAGCATGGCCGCGTTAAATTAATTAATCCAAGATGTAATTTTTTGGAACTCGTCTTAAAATATAAAAATGCAATGCGCCACCCTTTTGTTTTGGACAATTATAGCCTTCATCATTTTAACAGTTTTTTTCTTTCTATAGTTAGATTGTTTGGGTTTAATGCATAAACTGTTACTTAGTGGTACTACTACTATCTGTATTTAATTAAGTACTACATGCTAATTTGTATAAATATGTTTGCGGAACTTGTGATGTTTTGTACTCAAATTGGGCATTTTCCGTGCTATTATAAATTTTAGAAATATAATCACGATGTTACTATTCAAATTGTATATATTTGTAAGGATTCACAATCTTATCATATATAGTATATTTGAAAACTTTAGAAGAATATTCATATATCTATTTTTGTATATGATGATGAAGGTACTTCAAAAAAATTCACTTTTCAGTTTCTATTGTTTCTCCTCATCGCATATTCAATTCTTTTATTGTAATTTTCAACATCATCTACAATACCTATTTCCTTTTTGCAAAATACTACAAAATCACTCTTGAGAGCATATTCTGCCCACAGAGGGAAAATGGCATTGGAGAGCATCGCGCACGCGGTGCTTATATGCACTGGTATGTAAGGACCACACCGATGTCATATTTTTTTTATTCATTTAAGTATATAAATTACTGTATTCAATTTATATACGAAATGCATTCCTAGCTTACTGGTTAAAGGTGCTTCTTTGCTCGGCACTCGGATTTGAAACCCAACGCCCACAACTTGTTATTTACGTCTTTTTCCAATTATTTTTTTGCCTTTTTCACTTTTTTAGTTTTTTCGATTTTTCTTTTTTTTAATGGTATATATAAATTTTCTTTATTTAAATTATATATTTTTAAAAAAATTAATGAATTTATATTTTTGAAAATTTTCATTCTTTGAATTTCGATTAATATAAACGTATTTTTTGTTAATGTGCTAAATAAGTTGTAAAAATGAATACAAACTACATATTTTTATTGTGCATTAATTGAATATTAACTTTATGTATTTTTTAATTTTAATGAAATTCGTATTTTTTTATTATTCATAAATGAATTTAACTTTTGTTTTGTGAAGTGCTCCACAGTCCATCTCCCTTCACCATTCCTTGGTTGGGCCCCACAGCATTTTGTATCACTTTCCTTATTCAAGAATTAACACTTATCATTTATCCATTTCCTCTCTACCACTAGGGTCTCATATCTTATTTTTTTTATTCATTTATTATTTTGTATATTTATTATATATTCTAATTAAATTAAAAAATTTATTTAATTAAAAATATGAATTTTATTTAAAAATATAATTAAAATTCTAAAATTACATAATTAAAAGCAAAAAGTACATATTTAAAATCCTAAAAAAATTACATTAAAATCATATTATAGCATATCTAAAAATCTTTTTTGAGACTTTGGGTCATTCTCTAGTGAACATCGAATTGTTGATGGGTCATGGTACTCATGTCTTTGTTATACGCTTTCAACAACACATTATGTATGACGTCTTTGTTATTCTCCTTAAGCGTTGTTCGAGTCTCTGGGTCCCGTGGTGGAGCTGTCACACTGCTCGAGGCCATCGCTTTTCACTTGCATTTGCTATTGATCGTCTTCGTTGCAATTGGACGGGTACGGGATCTTCAAGAACAAGTTGGATTACTGCAGAGTCCACGGGTACGGGATCTTCTACAACAATGCGTTCCTCCACTCGAATATGCAGTCGTACTGGGCCAAGATTCTGGTGATCCGGGCAGCGATGGTGGCCCACCCAGAGGCGGAGTGGCTATTTTGGGTCGACTCAGATGCGTTTTTTTGGACATGGACTTCAAGGACCTGTTGGAGAGGTACAAAGATCACAACCCGGTTGTCCATGGATGAAGAAGAACTAGGTGTTGCTAACGTCAGTGTTTTCTTGATCCGAAACAGCCTACTCGACTGGAAGATCATCCCCTCACTCCAACATGCGGACCCCGAGCCGCTACTTGTTGAGTATTGACCATCCGGAATGTGCTTTGTACGCTTCGACCCTAATTCAAGACCACCCGCTCACTTGTCTACATTTCGTATCATCTCCAAGTTGTGACATACTTGAAAGGTTTCATGTTATCTTTATGGTAGATTTTTATCGCGACTTTGAGAATATTCATCTCGCATGCGCCGCTTGGCTATTATTCTCTTGGTTGTTGTAGATGGAGCAGAACCTGGAGATTTCCAGGCTCACTCTGTTGAAATGAGGCCGAATCTTCTTAAATGTGCGCATCATGGCGCTTTTTGGGCGAACCGCATTGTACGGTTCAACAACTCTTTCCCAAAAAGCTTTGGCTTTTTGGTTGTTTCTAATGACTAGATCTTCGCTTGTATCGACATACAACTCGAATACTTGTTTTGTTTTCTCGGGGTATACATTGGTTGCATGTCGCATGAGAACGACTCGTTGGAAAGTTGGTTTTCGTCCAACACTTGGATAAGGATGTCAGGGACATATGCACTTTGGGGCGTCGACAACTGGTCAGAACCTGGAGTGGCGCGTCCAAATGATATATTGTTTATATTGAATGGTAGAGTGGTTGGATCACAGCTTTTACGAAGGAACCAATCACGCCATTGATTTTGGTTGTCATCGCCGGACATAGTGGAATTTGGTGTGAAATAAGAAGAAGAAGAAGAAGAAGAAGAAGAAGAAGAAGAAGAAGAAGAAGAAGAAGAGGAAGAAGAAATTGATGTATTAAGAGAGAAAATACAAAAGATGATGAAATGGTGTGAAAATGAAGTAGGGGTATTTATACAAGGGGTTATAAAGGATTAGGGTAATAAAAAATGAAAATAATTTGTTAGAAAACGGCTAGTAACGGATAGTGAATGAAAAAATAGAAAAATATTTAAAATTCATTTTTTAAATTAAAAAAGATTAAAAAAATAAAAATTGGCCAAAACGAAGCTCACTCACACGCCCAGCGACTGGGCTAAACACATGCTTCCTATTTGTCGTGGAGAGGAGTGTGTGTGGCAAGCTGGCTCGCCAGCTTTCCCTCCGTCAAAGGACGTCTATCTCGCCCCAGCCCATGCAACCCGTCCCGCTTTCATCCCGTCTCTTCGTAACGCGCCATAGAACTCCTATTATGAATGCTCTAAACACAGAATGTAAGAAGATGAAAAACCCATAAGTAGAATCTGTAAAGTGATCCTGTGTTATGAATGCCCTCGTATTCAAAGCTAATAGTAATTACTATGTCACAAGGGCCCTACATTTAATTATTATCATTAGTTGAGTTTTAATAATTTCATTATTAACGTTAAATTCCAACAAAAAATATTGTATTATAATGCATATTTATAGGGATAGCTTCACATAACAACTAGTTTTCTTAATTAAATTACGAATCATTCTTATTTCATATACAGTATCCTTAATTCCTTTTATGATAACGATGTATCATATATAGATCAATTGTTTGGATTAATTCATAATTAACTCACAAGAAAAAAAGTTATATGTTTTCCGCTTAAAAAGGCACTAAAATATGTTTAACCTCTATTTAGTTAGGCTCTTCATATTTGTTTATTTCATGCACTTCAATGCAAGAAGAAATTGTTCCCCAATTATTTTATTATTCCCAGTTTTGTTAGCTATCATTTTCAGCCAAAAAAGAAGTATAACAGTGAGGTTCTTGTCAATTATATCTTTATGAAATTCCAAAACAAAATGTAACTTCATGACCGGATATCGTAAATGTAAGAACTAATTATTGAAATTCTCTCCAATTTTGACCGAATTTAATTTAAATAAATTTCATAAACTATTAGTATAATAATAGTACTATATAAAGCTGGGTCCAATACCCCACTCGGAGTCTCGGACACTCCCCTCTACCAATTAAAGATAAATAAAATAAATATTAGATTAAATCCTAAATTATTTGAATTATATTAAAAATGTCATGAACTTTTAATAATATCACTAAAATACCTAAACTATTGATATCGTATCAAAAATATGTTAACTATTATAACTATTCAATTTCAGCATTAAATGATCATAATAATAATTATTATTATTATTATTATTTTTATCATCATCATCATCATCATCTCTCCAAATAGAATCTTTTCCAAATTAGATCATTTACACCTAATCTCATGAAAATTATTACATGATAAAATAGAAATTATTACTATTACTATTTTAGTTAAACCATAGATTATTTCAAATTAAGTTCAATCAATTTAAATATTCTATAATTTCATTTAGTTTAATCTAAAAATTATCTGAATGAATGAAATAGACAATCCAATTTATTGAAAGATGAGGATCGAAGTAACAATTCCATTTACTTACAAATATTTACGTTGTACCTTGAGGAACAACACAATATTCCATTCTTACATCGAAATCCACAAACTAGATGCCTAATATTTTCAGCACTGGTCTCCAAAATATGTCCATATCAACAACGAATTGTAAAAAATAAAACTAAAAAAAAAGAAGGAAAAACATAAAGACAGAAATGCAACTATCCAATTCAACTGTTTCATTTATTGAGATACTTTTAAAATCAAACAAAATCAATTCATTGGCTATTTATATTAATTTAACTTAATTTGAAATAGTTTTTTATTCAACTAAAATAATAATAGTAATAATTTTGGTTTATCATGTAATAATTTTAATGAGATTTTAGTGTTTAATTTGGTGTGAATAAAGTACTTTGGAGAATATTTTAACTGGTAAAATAAAAATAATAATGATGATGGTGATGAAATTACACAATTATAATAGTTTGAATATTTTATTAATAATTATTCAAATTTCATAACATTTTGAGTACATATAAAATAATTTAGAATTTAATGTAATAGACGGTGGATTTATCGTGAGGGAGAGTGTATACGGCACGTAATAAGCTGCAAACAAATAAATTAGCGTGTGATTTAACGATTATATTAAATCATAACAATTTCCAATGGGCCATAATTAGTTCAGAAGTATTGTAATTTTAGCACTGCACAATGTTTTCCGTGCTTAATTAATGAGGCTCTCCTCCTATTCATTAATCATTATCCTACACTGCATCTGCATGAATTAAGTTTCAATATAGTTACATTAATAATGTTTATGTTTACCAGTGTTAAGTAAAACATGTCACATGTCACATGTCACATGTCCAACACAAAAAGTTGATCGAGACATCAAACTTTTTCTTTAAATGAAATAATTAAGCTTGCTAACTTTTTTATTAATGATAATTAACTTTCATTTCGTTAAACTTTTGAGTATGACGTTAATAAGGTCAATCATTTGATTTTGGACTTGGTATTGTGTAATTTTTATAGCTCATGCATTCGAATTTCTAATCCTGATCCTAATCCTAGACCTATCATATAAGTTAGAACTCCAAATAAAGAAATGCATACATGTTTTATCTGGAAAAGGAAGGAGGCTTCATTGGGAGGGAGGAGAGGAAAATAATAGTTGAATGTTTAATCATAGTACACGCATCTTTTCTCAATTAATTAATTAATTAATTGTTACATTGAATGATAAAATGTAAACCTATAGAAACGTAGACATATGAGACAATTCACATGCAAGGTAAATAACGAAATTGACTTTGGCCTCAAAACTTTTTTCTAGTAGCTTTCAAATTGGAGTTCAAATGCAATCAAATAAATTAGTAAATCCATTCGTAGGGACATGCCATGTGTAAGTTATGCAGAAATTTGTAATTTCCATGTGGCATCTCATAATTCAAATTTAACTCTTATCTCATAAACTTTAGAAAATATATAATTTGGACAATTTTTAAAACGTTTCAATTGATAAATAGTCCAACACTTGTAACTTTTTCAGATAATCTGAAAGTGAAGTGACAGAATATTTGTTTGTCCACATGCAAAAAAACAACAGCAATGCTTTCTTCCGACCAAAAATATATGGATTGTCATATATGTCTAAATCGTAAATTGCTAAAAGATGGTGCATTATTTCGTCACGTAATTTATTTTCCATCTTAATTCGACTACAAACTCGTACAAAATAAAATTATTCATTTTCCATCATCATTCAACAATAAGCTCACAAGAATTTCTGGGATCAATAAATGTTGTTGAATATGCAGAGCTTCTTTCACAAATCTCAACCTCCATTCCCATAATTGCACATTCAATACAGAATTCAACACTGAATACAATAAGGCAAAATACAGATCAAAATTGATAAATTCATTCTTTACATAGAACACCAATACCGGATGTTTGACAAAACCGCGCTCTGCTGAGAGATCTCAAGCGTTGTCAGCAGGAAGCGGGGTTTCGATGTTCGAAGGCATCAAGATGTTGAAGCCATCTGCTGCGGTGGATATGAGCATTCCTGGTATCTGGGGATGCCAATGAAGTTCTTTCAAGTCCTTCTGGCCCTGGAGGGTTAGGTAAACGAATGGGATGAGGCCATGTTATGTATTCGTGAGTTGATTTTTATCTATAAAAGAGAGTTATCGATCACCTGATGAACAAATAGAAGCTGTGGTGGCAAGTCATTGGGGGCGTTTACTTGTTCTTTCGTCTTGGCTCTGAACTCAGCCTCCTCTTCTTCGTCCCTCTCAAGGGAAAGGTCCCATATTCTGAGAATAGATACAAGAATTCATGAACTTCAAGTTTTACAAGGACTGAACCGTAGCTAGAGGTTTCTTACGTTAGTTGATTGTCTGCTGAAGATACGGCTAAGGTGGAGGCCTCGTGCGGACTCCATTCAATGGATGTAATGGGATGTTTATGGTACTCAAAATGCGCGACTACAGAGTCTCCTTCCTGTGCAAGGGAAAAGGAAGTTACAAAACACACACGCACACACATGAGAGAGAGAGAGGTTAAGACTATTCAATACCTTGAGTAATCTTAGATCTCGGATGGAAAACGTCCCATCATCACTACCTGATGCTAGCATACAGCTCGCCAGGCTAGTCAAGAAAGAAGCAATGAAAAATGAAATACACGGAGAACTATAGGAAACCAATGCGACTTGAGAAATTAAGTTATAAGCACCTGTTCCACGTTATAACATTCACATCAGCTTTGTGTGCTTTGATAGAGACTGCAGGAGACTTCCCAGCACGAGTATCCCAAATTGCAATTGTTCCATCAACTGAGCATGAGGCGAAGACATATGGTTCTGTGGGACTCCACTGCAAACAGAGAAATAAACCTCATTACCAATGAATGCAAGGTTTAATACATTTCTAGGGTGATGGAATTGCAAATGTGATGTAAACCTGTAAATCTTCGACGCTAGCAGTGTGACCAACAAAAGGAGTAGAGTCGACATTCCATGTTGACTCCGATGCCGGTTCCCAAAGATGAATACGGTTCTTGCAGTCCCCTGTGGGAGTGGAGACAGCAGGGAAATTATAATCAAAATCTGCAACATCTAGCCATAACCAAAAGGTTGTAATACCTGACACAAGCCTTCCAGGAACAACGGGACTCCAGTCAATGGCATAACCTTCATCCTTGTGTCCAGCAAACTTAACTAAAGGAGCTTGATTGAACACGTTCGATCCTCCATTATTAGTTGCAGTGTCGGCTTCTCCCAAAGCATGCAAATGAGAGCTGAAGTCCCACACCTGCAAAGCATCCATCAAGTTAGGTTGCACACACGAGAGCCAAGGCTCGATGTCCTTGCACTAAGAGTAGATATTATTAGACAATTTCAAGTAATACAAATAGTGTACCTGAACAATGCCGGTATCTGCCCATGAAGCACATATATGAGGATGTTGTGCCATAGCACGAACCCGGTTGACACCACCTTCATGACTGACCTTACGCACCTGTAGAGACACAAAATGACTCAGAAAGGCACACACATATAAGTTGAACAAAAAACTAGCAATAATTACAGAATTACATAATTATACCTGCAAAACTGGGGTCTTGGTTCCACCACCTTCCTCTTCATCATCCTCATCACTATCACTACTATCACTCTCCATATCTGTATCTTCATTATTTGATTTTGTAGGCACTAAGTCACGCCTCTTCCCAGAAACATTTAAAATCTTAAATATCCCAATGTAGTTCCAGGAGGACTTCTCTGCCTACCAAAATGGGAAATGTAGACCTGATTAATGTAATAAATCAATCGAAAAAAAACCAAAGAACTTCCAGAAGAAGAAGAAGAAGAAGAAGAAGAAAAGGAAGAATAATCTGTGCAACTTTCAAATGTCCAATATATTCTTATCAGCAGTCATTATGAAAATATTGACAATGTATTAAGCTTTTCATTTACATTTTCCTTTTTGGCATATCGAATATATTACCTGATCAACATCTATATAAATTGACATATCTAGAGAGATAGGCAGATAGCTATCTCATATAGACTCGAGAATCACCTGTGTTCCAGCGATAGAATAGACAGTGTGTGGAAACTCAGTGCGCACCAGGCCCAAAGAATCACGCAGAATGTCAAAACTGGCTCAAATCAAACCAAACAAACGATCAGCTTGTGATTATGAAAAGGAAATAAAATGAAAATTGATGATGAGACCACATCAGGGCATGCTACAGAAATGGCTCAATAATTCAAATTTTAAATACAACTCTAGTAGAGAAATTATTCACCAGCCATTATACACTTTCTGTTAACATGCAAGGAGATAAATGTACAATTTCCAATCAGTCACGCGATCAAATGATTCATTAAAGCTTCTCCTAACTATAAGTGATCACTATCCCTACATCAAAATTACAAATTTTTAATCGTGAATAACAGAAAAGATTGATAAATGTCCTATCCCCGCCTCTCTCTCTCTCTCGCGCGCGCGCGCGCGCACAATGACAGAAAGATTGATAAATTCCCAATCCCCACCTCTCTCTCTCTCTCTCTCTCTCACACACACACACACACACACACAGACTGAACGAGAAGGAATAACTTAAAGCAAAATGAAAAAAATAAAGGGATAAATGAATATATTACCTCAAACAAGGCCATCCGATGTGAAAACCGTGATAAGAATTGTAAGCAGACAGGTCGCACTGAAGCTCCTCTCCTTCCTCCAATGCGTCTACGCCCGGTTGCCACACTTTCGCCGGCACCGTCGGCCCCGAATTTGATGATGACCCTTCATCTTTCTTCGAGCCCTTTTACCATTCATGAGTAAAAGAACAGCTCAAATTGACGAACACAGCTACAGAAAAAAGTATTCAATCAGAAATACAAAAAGATTGTTTCTTTTACCTTATTTTTTCGTTTCGCCTTTTTGGGATTCTTCAAGCTCCGAGCCATTTTTGAATTTGGAGGATTCAGACAATGGAGGTTCGGACTGAGGAGAAACCGGATTTGCAGAAGGGTTTTGCAGTTAGGTTTATCGCAGTGACGGTGAAGTAATTTAGAGAAGAAGCCCCCAACAATTTATATTGGGCTTGGGCAATTGTGAAGTCTGCAACATAAAATTAGGCCTAATGTGAAATTAGAAGCTTGGGGCACCCAAAATTAGGGCCGGACTGACTTACAAAAATTGCAGGCTCGAACCCACTCAAAGAGCCCACGTGGTTGCTCGAGCTTCCAAACGAGGTTTTTGGGCAAAAAAAGTTTAATAAGTTTTTACTATTTCTTATATTATAGTTAATTGAGTGTCGAAAGCTTTATTGTGATGTACAAAACATTCAACAATATTTACATAATTAATTTTTTTTAACTATATTACTAATTGATTATAAGTATTTAATAAACACAGTTCAATTAGTAACATGTTTTTTCTTCAATCAATATTAGTTAAAGACGACGACGAAGACATTATAATAAGTGTGAAAGAAGTGAATAAGAAAGTGAGAAGAAGAAAACAATTTTGTGAGATTTTTTTTTTTTTTTTAAATACCAGCATGAAACGACCTTTTTGGTTGAGGTGACACCTCATTTTGAATAAGATCATTTTTTGAAATTCATTGAAAAGCCAGATTTTTATTTATATTTTGGATAATTAAAATGTTGAAAATGCGAACCAATCGCCAAATCATATAATTAAAAAATAAAAATAAAAAATAAAATAGGACACTCACAAATCAAGAAACTCACTCAATTGTCCTAATGAAGAAACTCGCGTGCGCTCGGCTTCATCGTCTCTCTCTTGGCCTTTGTCATCACTCATTGTGGCTACCAACAAACATGGGGGTTGGAGAGATTTTAACCATTACCAGAAATACATGTCATTCTTAAAACATGTCTCATTAGTTTATCAAGATAATTGTCTATAAATACATGAATTATACTCAAATTTTAGTTTTTAATCAAATCTAATTTCTTTTTTATTATGTCAAAAAGAATTTTTAATTCTTCGAATTATTTAACATAAGTTGAAATTTCATTGGCCAATAGCACAAATTTTTGTAGTTTGATGGCAATCTAAATGTCCTGTTGGAAAGCTCTCTCAATAATAGCTTTATAATGGTAGGAATCCGAATTCCAACAAAAGAAATATAGAGATTTGTGACAGCAACTTACGGGTCATTATCTAACCGCTTTTGACCAAAACCAACACTATGAGTACCATTATAAAGCTATTATTGAGAGTTTTTCAATTGTACCTTCGGATTGTCCATCAAACTCCAAAATTTGAGTTATTCGCCAGCCAAATTTGGACTCATGCCAAATTTAAAAAAAAAAAAAAATTCATATTTTTTCCGTACAGTTCGTATATTTATAGGCAATTAACCTTAATTTCTCCTACATTGTCATTTTAATTTGATTCTTGATCTTTTCTACGATGATTTTTCAGGTATATAGTAGGAATTCTATCAACGTTGTATGCAGGTCTACAACCATGGCGGCAAATTCACAAGCTTCGAACAAGTAAAAATCTATTATCATGGAGGAATTTAGCAGTTGTTGATTATGGTGGCAATCATATTTCTTTTACTAACATGGATTACTATTCATCTGCTCACAAGAATGTCTCAATGTGTTTTCTTTGATGGAAAAATTGCAGAATACATATATTTTCATAAATAATTTTTCCAAGCAAGATGCAAAATTTTCCAAATATTTTATTTTCCCTCGTTTTCACTGCAATTTATTATAATAACTTTCACATTTTTTATGTATTCTACTCCAGAAACCATTAGTGGACCCAAGTGGGAACAAAGTAAGGCTTAAGCCCCCACCAATCAATTATGTTTCGTAAATTTTCTTTTAAAATCGTCAAATTATCAGAATATTTTTGTGAATCATTGTACAATAAGTCACCATTTGATATCGACACATGAGATCGCCAAATGTTCGGGAGTTCCTCTATTCAATCACTTTCCTTCTTGTTGTTGTTGGATATCTCGTTCGTACACATCTTTTGTTTGTTTCCCAAACCTCTATTGAGTTGCAGGCAGAATTTGAAAATGTCAAATATCTCATAATCTATGATTGAGTTACAAAAACTTCTGGATAAACATCAGACATATGTATCAAATCCTTTTTAGTTAAAGAATTTCTTTTTAATTGCTCTAGAACAATCAAGAGATTCTCTAAAATATGAGTTTCTGGTGGCAACATGCTTGGTCCCGCTTATGTAGTCACATCACTACGTTCTAAGAAGAAATATTTGAGTATCAACCTCATCAATATCATCAATCCATACCAGACCCCATCAAATAGCACACATCATCACATTAAATAGTAAAGAAAATGTCTTTTTGAAATCTCAAACTTTAAATTTATAGATTTGGCTCCAGATTTTTTTCAGCATCCTCCACTGGTCGAGGCTTCTAAAATATGATCAAAATTTTCTATTTTTTCTTATCTAAAACGAAAAAATTGCAACCAAATGAAAAACACACTTATGTATTTGCCCATTGATTGTAGATTGTTGCATACTTGTGAACAGCTTCATCTGCAATACCTTTGACGAACAGAATGAGAGGAGTAGCAGACAACGTCTTTACAGATGCATCGACAGCTGCAGCAAACATGGCCTTCTTCGTCTTTGTCTCTCTGGCCATTTCGTCTCTCATTTCTGGATAGAAGTTATGTAATCAGCCATGCATATGAAATATGGTCACATTGTTCTTGCACATAACTATACTTTCAATTATTGAATTTGTGTGACAAGTATATATAGAGAAAAAATGGGAAGTACTTGATATATGAGTAGTTGAAACAAATGAAAAAATTTCACCTGAAACCTAAAGCTAGGCTTACATTTACAACACAAAATGCCTTATTCATTTCCACACAAAATTGCTCAATCTAGAAACAAGTCAAAAAACGAGTGATCTCTGGGCTCTTCTTTAGCTAACGACATGGCATTGTATCTCTGATTGATCATGTAAGAGTCTCCATATGCATTCTTCACCGTATAAGGTGTGTTGGTGAGATTCGAATTTGAATCGTTGCTCATGGCTGCAGGGGGCCTCATGGCAGCTGCTGCTTGAGGTCTGCTGGTCGCGTAGCAGGCGCTGCCGCGTGCTGCAGGGACCTCGTGGTTGTGCTTCCCTTCATACGTGGTGATTACTGCTCTGTTGTCGTGGAACGCACGCTCCACGTGCTTTCTCACCTGGCAGCCGTTGGATGTGCACTTGTAGTAACTCCTGCAATAATTCAGGTTTATGTTAGATTTCAGAATAGACATTGCAATTTACAATCTGAACTCTGCACTAATTTGATGTCCCATTGACAAAAATTTCAAGACACCAATCAATTTTGGGAGTTTGTTTTCATACCTAGGATTTGGATTGCCCTTGACCACTTTTTGCCCATATTTTCTCCATCTATAGCCATCATCAAGAATGTCAATTTCACTAGTTGTCTGTACTACTACTCGAGGTTCTCGAACGGTCTTAGTCCCACAACCTCCAACACTGCTCTCATTCTCATCATCCCCTTTCCTTAAAAATCCAAATCAAAGGTTGTAAGAAAAAAATAAATTTCCAAAAAAAAAACTCATTTATTGCAATCAGTATAACAAAATATTTCAGTAATGAGTTTCGTGACACAATTTTATGAAGAATTATCCCAAAAAAGTTTCACTAAATAAAATTGTGATATCTTGTAATAGGTAAGTATTGTGTATGCCATGAAACTTAGTGACATTGAAGATATATCAATTTTCTATAAGTAACAAAATTTATGTATAATAAAAGTATATAGATGCATAAATATTGTAACATATCTTGGTGTCACTAAAATTATGTCACTATTAAATAATTTTGTCGTAGTGAATATAGTATATGCTCACCATCTCTTGGCATCGTGGTCGTGGTCGTTCATGTTGTCGTCGGTCGAGTTGGTCATGGACGAGGCCTGCTCGACGTCGTCGTCTCCCAAGGAAACCGACGAGTTCTCGGTCGTCGTGCTCTCGAGGAAAGCAACGTTCTGGTTGGAGGATGACCTTCCGGTGGAGTGGGGCTTGCTGTGGTTGTGGCTCCCTTTGTACACTATCTCAGTGACGTATCCATCCAAATTCCTCTCCACTTTCTTCTTGGTGGGGCAGTTTGCGAAGGTGCACTTGTAATAACTACGAGGATTCTCGCTCCCCTTCACTTGTTTCTGCCCATATTTCCTCCAGTTGTAGCCGTCGTCTGATTTCCCCTGCTGTCGGACATAACTTCTTGGAACTTCTTCCACTTTTGTTATGGAAGCTTTGTGATCTTCTCTTTGCCTTTTCGATGAATCCTGCTCAAGATTCAAATCGTATTAGTTTCATTTTTTTCTATTAATTAAATAATTAGGAAATAATTTTAAGAAAATTGTTGGCAGATGTTGGTGAATATGTTTAGTTAATAAAAGGTATAATTATATTGTGATTTTTGGTAAATAAAAAGTGTTTATAAAATTAAAATATAACTACCTTTGAAGTGATGATTGCAGAGGAATCGGAAGGCCTTGTTTGGGAGTGCAGTGAGAAATCGGAAAACGGGGTTGACTCGTCCTTGGCGAACAGGGCGGCAAAGGCTCCGGTGGTCGGAGATGGTAGGGCCTACACAAACACGCCCTTAAATTAAGAGACGCGAAATCTTTGATTTACATAACAATTTGAGAAACGGGAGTTGGATAACTTACATTAGATGATCCGAAAAGGGCAGGAGAGTCGAGGAAGAAGGAAGGAGAGAGAGGGGGAGGAGAGAGAGGGAGAGGAGAGAGAGGGAGAGAAGCAGGTGGGAATGAATATTTTTCTTCGTAGTCTTTGTTTGATGTAAGAAAATCAGTGAAGGAATTCATGTATTGGGATGTGGGATTGTAGTGGAAAGAATTTAGAGCTGGGTTTAAGGATGCCATGAGAGAGAGAGAGAGAGAATTGATGGAAGAAAGGAAGTTTCTATAATTGGTATGAAGAGGCGAGAGAGAGAGGGATTTTGGAGAAATATGGAAGGAGAGAGAAATATAAATAGGTTGGGTGGAAATAGGGAAAAGTGCCAAGAGATCGTTCTGAGAAGGAGATGAAAGGTTTGACTGTGGAAAGTGGGGGCTTGGTCAAAGCTTGTGGGTTTGACTTTGACCGGCTCCCGGCGGCTTAATCAGACAGGAATGCTTGGGAAGATGCCACGTAGGATGGCATCGTAGCTAGACTAAATTCGATGCTCGGATTCTGGAATCCCTACATTTGTGACGGCATTAATACTATTATTTAGGTCTCTATAAAAATTAGGTTTTAAGTTTAATGAATCAGATTATCTACTTGTCTACATATTTGTTTATTGAGTTTGAGTTAAATTTATATTTATTAAAAGAGATAATTGACATTTAAATCATAATTTTTCGTTAACTTCTGTTTAGTCCCTAACTTTTGAAATTGGAACATAAAAATTTATGATTTAAATTCAATGAAAATTTATGATTTAAATGACAATTATCTCAGCGACATCGTTTTGAAGAACGGATGTTTTGTTCATGTCGGAAATTCCGGATGACACGTCACCACCAATTTCACTGGAATTTTGATATATAGGATAATTGAGAAAATATCAAAAGTTGTGATTTTATGTTCCAGTATCAAAAGTTACGGGATTGACCAGAAGTCAACGAAAAATTATGATTTAAATGACAATTATCTCTTATTGAAAATATAGGCTCCCATCTATTAATGTGATAGACATGATGCACATCCAAAATCCATCAACCCCATTTTTTTTAAATATTGAATTTATATTCGAATTTATTTGTTCTTTTCAAACTAATCAAAAGTTTCATATTAAGTAATACAAATTGATGAAGTGTTTGGCGTATAATAACTAATAAGATTAACAATTTAATAATATGTAGGACCATATGTTCATGACGTGCATACTTGTTGCCTTATTTATACGTTATATTATATATTCAACTTTCTTTATTTTTAATCATTTTTGCAGCATTTTAAATATATTTATTGCCGAAAATATTAGCCAAATAAAGAGAAATAATTGTGCTACACATACATGACAAGAATCCAAGCATAATATTGTCCCTACACCTACTAACGTATAGAGAGACTTTCTGTATGTTCAATAATTTGATACCTGAGATTTGAGTCAATATGTTTCAATTGATTTTGATAGCTATGACTCGTTCTTCACTCAAGCTTTTTTACTTAGTACCATCATTTTAATGATTAATGGTATATCAAACCCCATTAACCATGACATATAGTGCAATCCCTTTTTAAAATAAAGTGAACTATACTTTCAAATATACTAACATTACTGAATAGGTCGAGAGTTCGAGGCAAATAGTGTGGGCGGGTGTGATTCTTTAAACAGTATGGAACATGAATCGGAATCTTCTCGTGTATAGCCATCTTCACAAACCTTTACAACGACCACCATAGGTATCGCGAGATCACCTACTCCACCTATTCCGAATCCACCAACGGCAGTTTCCAACACTTAGGATCCAATTCAGCCTGTCAAAATACAACACAAAATATGATCTTTGCTTTCTTAACTTATGTTCTTGAGTTCGAGCTCAGAAAGAAATCAGTCCGGCCGTTGTACAAGTAGGGGTGCATGCAGTGGGAGCTAAATTTTCTAAATTTTGAGTTTGAGATTACCAAGACAATTTTCTTACTATTTGACCTGATGATGAGGGCTATTGTACCATAAATCACACAAAATATTCAGATAATTTGACGATTCTAAAAGAAAATTTTAAATTTAGTGGGGGCTTAAGCCCTCCTTCTCCACTTGGGTCCGCCACTGTGCACAAGACGACGTACCTGAAATATCTTTTCTCTCCACTGGAAAGAGCAGCCGCGGGCCTCCAAATGCTCAAAAAGATGAGGTGGCAACGATGACTTGAATGACGCCTGAAGCTTCACTTTTGTTAGCCCGCTGCACGCCAAGAGTGCAGCGGCTAGTCCACCCGGAGTCAGCCCCTCCCGGTGGAGGAGGGTCATGCTCTGCAGGCAGCTGATCCTCGCGAGCGACAAGAGCCCTAAGTCCGTGACATTGGTATAGGACAAATTTATCTGCATATCAATTGAACACGAAACAACTCAGATAATTGGTCACGAGATTTGGCTCCAAACACAAAAGAACGAATAATCTTACCTGCTTGAGGTTCTGAGAGAAGTGAGCTAGAGGAATCATCCCCCCATCGTCTATGTTCACACACTTCTTGATGTCTAATCGGGTGAGTTGCTTGCATCCGACAGCGATGGCAGCTAGGCCCAACGACGTGACAAGGGGGCATCCTCGACTTTCTAGTGTGGTCATCTTCGTGCATTTTGACAAGGCGATCAAGGAGGTATCGGATATGGACCTGCAATAGGCTATGTTGATCATTTCAAGGCCGGGGCAGCCACGAGCAATGGCTAGAACACTTGAATCCGTAATCCCAGCTGATCTGAAAAGGGCAAAAACGGAGCTCGTTTCAGACAAGAACAACATCTATATTGAACGTACAAGCCACACAACGGTTGGCTACCTGTATAAGTCTATCTCTTTGAGCTTTGAACACGAAATGCCAATGTGCGTTGCACCCTCGTCCGTTATATTCAGGCAGATCCCAAGCTTAATGCTAGAGAGCTGTGAGCAGCTCGAGATGGACTTGAGGCCTTCATCATCTACTTCGTTGTCAGTGAGGTCGAGCTCCTCAAGAAGCTGGCAACGCTGCCCTATCAAGACGAAAGCTTCAGCAGAGACCGAGGTGCAGGACTCCATCTTGAGGGAGATGAGGGAGGTGCAAGAATTCGTGATGTGGGCGAGCGAGACATGAGTTATCTTGCGGCAGCAGGTGATGTCGAGCTTCTGCAAGTCTGTATGCTTAGTAACGAGTGAGGAAAGTCCTTCATCTGTCACCCCAACACACTTACTCAGGCTCAGTTCCTTCAAGGAGATGCACAAGTTTCCAACGGCCTTGAGTCCCGAGCATGTGACCTGGCAGCCATCAAGTTTTATACATTGCAACGTCGAGAGGCTCTGCAAACTATCAGCAAGAGCAAGATCCACCTGAAAAACCGAGGATAATAATTGATAAGTTAGGTCGGAGAATATGGAACTCGGGAAAGAGGAAACGGAGTAAGAGACTTACACGAGAGCCATATGATAAGATGAGTTGCCGGAGACTTCCAGCAGCGCCAGTTAGAGAAGTCAAACCGACGTGGCTCACATTCTGACAGCTCGACATATCAAGCGTCTGTTAGAAATGAAGAATCATTAATTACAATTTTATAGTTAGCAATTTCAGACTGCAAGCTTTGTATCCTCACATCTCCGAATTCTTAAAATTCTCACAATTTAGACAATGCAACATCATCTAACCATTTTCATCTACTAAAAATGTCCAATCCTCAGATGATTTCCAAATAACTAGTTCGAAAAATGAGTACCTCCAATGATTTGCATCCTAGCTTTGGAGCTGTGAGCCTGTCATCGTCGATCCCAAAACATCCTTCAAGAACGAGATCTTCGAGGTGTTGCAACTCTAATATTTGTGACAAACATTTATTGGTGATCTGTGTAGGTGAAAATGAGACGTCGTCAACCTCTAATGCAGAAACAATATAGGACCACGTTATGATTTGTAAGTTACTGTTAACCATGTATGCTATGAAAAACTAATATTCAAGTATTTGAAAACTTAGATAAGGCGTATAGATCGCCAAGGTCACATAGTCCCCCCACACTGAAATCTGATTTCTAATTTCCACTTTATGCTACATGCTATATCGAACAGCAGAAGATGAAGTACGGGAAGATCAAGTCGAGCATGCACGCAATGGATCAGAGATCAGAACTAAAAAATCTAGTATGTGCTACAAGTATCAAGATTGAGTGAACAAAATCACTAATCTAGAAAAGGAAAATCTGCATCTTTTAGTTGAGTAGTAACTAGAGTTGAGATATTAAGATTGTCAAGAACTAACTCGATTTTTATACTCATCATAGAAATGCACCCATCTTCCCCACTCATGCCTTTTAGCAAAACTATTCATATAAACATAACTCAATGCATGGAAATCACAAGACATATGCATAATCATATATGAATGAGGTGTTTACTTTTCATGATTTAGTATTTTTATCCTTATTACTATGATTTCTCCAATCCCACCTCTTCAATAAAATATGAATCAAACAAAATTAGCTCAAACTATAAAATTTAACAAGCCCAAAATCCATTCCACTTAAACAAAGGATTAACCTATAATGTTTCGATCTATCCAACATAACATGGATTTTCAAACAAAAAAAACGACATTAATCATTTCAAGAATCATCAAGAAACCAAACACAAAGTCTCAATCAATTCAAAATCCAAACTTCATCATCATTACCGGCAAATAAGAGAGATCCAAACTCCTCAAACCCTTGCATTTCACAGCAATCAATCCCACCCCCAAATCCCCAACCCCCAAACACCATTTCAAGCTAAGCAACCTCAATTTCCGACACCCCACAGCAATACACCCAATCCCAATATCCGTAATCGATTTACACCTCACCAGCCACAGCCTCTCCAAATTCTTGGCCTCCGCCACCGCCGCCGCCGCCAAGTCCCTGAGCTCCACCGCATTCGACAGATCAATCTCGACCAAATTGCAGCAATTCGCAACCAAACTCGACAACCCCACGTGGGAAAAGAACCTCGA
Source organism: Monilaria moniliformis (assembly GCA_034509125.1). Classification (NCBI taxonomy): domain Eukaryota; kingdom Viridiplantae; phylum Streptophyta; class Magnoliopsida; order Caryophyllales; family Aizoaceae; genus Monilaria; species Monilaria moniliformis. The sequence continues at coordinate 23,471 of JAYDZE010214309.1, forward strand.
CCTAGAAAGATCAATCGACCTCAACATTTCCTTACAACCGCCGGAAATCACGCCGAGTGAGGCGTCAGTTATCCTCGGACACAACGAAAGATCGAGATTTGAAATATGGCGATATCTACTCAAAATTTTGGGTAAATGCTCCGAGCGCAGGGGTTTCAAGAATCTCCTGTGACGAGATTCAATTGCGTAGAATGACCTACAAACTAGAGAGAAAGACTTTTTATCACAAGGGTTTTGTTCGAGGAAATCGAGGATTGTGAACACTATTTCTTCGGATAGAAGATCGAAGCGGCTGAAGCTGGATCCTGGGACTGATTTTTTGTTCTTCATTGCTACTGGGATTGAGTTTTCTTGCGTTTTAAAGCTAAAGATCGGCTTTTAATAGCTAAATGTATGGATTAAAAACTCAGATTAATGTGGGCGTTAGTTCTGAATCATGGATGACATGAAAATGGGTGTTGAAGAAGGAGATTCGAAGGCGGAGATGATGAATATTTAAATGGTAATACGTAGTAAAAGTGTCGAGGTTGATAACCAGAAAAATATTCTGGAAATTAGAAGTAACCGTTAACAGAAAATTGTTGGCATGGATTATACAAGCAGTTTTTGAGCAGAAGAGCAGAAGGTGTGGACTGAGGAAGAAGATTACTTGAAACTAGGAGTCATCTACTTATTCGAATGACATAATTACCCTCGATGATGGATATTGTTTTGTATTGTGTTACGTTATTTCCAAAAAAAGAAAAAAAAAATGTTAGATTAGATTACAAATCTGACCTTTCAATTTTTGGTGAAGCAAAAAATATGCTGAAGTTCAATTTATTTGAGTTTAAGCGAAAATTAGGTGACTGAGTAAAGAAAATTGTCTAATTCAAGTATTCAAATTTCATGAATTTTGAGATTTTTATTTCATAAAATTATATTTTTACTCAAATTTTATAATAAAATCAATTTTTCATACTTTGTCATATGCAAGTTTTAGCTTAGATGCCTTGTCACCAATAATTAACAATAATTCTTTAAAATATATACTCATATACATTATGTGGTCATATTTATGTCTATAAAAAGAAATTCTGGACAATTGAAACGAAAAAATTTAAGACTATATATAATATATAATTTGACAAAACCAGAGTTACATACTTGAGTAAATGTACTCTTTACATCCCATTTCAAGTGTTTTATTTTTCTTTTTGGGTCATTTTATTTAAAGTGTCTTATTCAATTTCAAAAATAATAAGGATCTTTAATTATATAATTAGTAATTACATTAAATTTCAATTTCTTTTAATTAATATATGTGATTTAATATATTTTATGTTTTTTTTCATATTTAAAGAACATAAGACACTCCAAATAGGACGGAGAGTGCAAAAGAAAGGATATAGCCCAAATGAAAATTAAAATGTTACATTAAGAAGGTTGATATTGGGGGCATAATGGTAATTGAAGGGGGGTTGACAGTGGCGTACGGAGAAGGACAAAAATGGTAAGGTAGTGGAGGAGGGTAGTTTGGGAAAAGAAAAAAGTGATAGTGTGTTTCTCCAGCTATGGAGGGGTCAATAAGTAGAGTCGGTTTTATTTGGGGCAGCAAATATTTGAGGAAGGACATATCCAATGTGCGGAAAGGTACGATACAACAAAATAGATTATAATTATTATAAATTTAACATTGACGTGTTGTCTCCACAGCAAGAAAAAGATGTGGGGTTGGGGTGGGGGGGTGGGGTAGGGTGGGTGGTGGGATGGGGGTGGGGTAGGGTGGGTGGTGGGGGATGGGTTGGGGGGTGGCCGTACTTATGAGTCACGACCTAACTATTGAAAGCGTACAAACCTTACCCTGATAAGAACGGAACACTTCCTCATATGGAATCAAAATGGGGGCTCTATTCCAACTTTTGCTACACCCGACCATCTGGACACGTGTCATGTCTCCTCCATTATCATCTTACCTAATTATATTTTGCTTGGGTGGACATAATATTCCATGATATTTTTTTAACATAAGATAAAATCAAGTGTCTATAAGTTGCTTTTGGCATGAATTTCAATAAATTATTCGAGTGGGCGAAACGAGCCACGTCTATTGGCCACGGGAGGGGGCGTCTGGCGGGCCAGCCAGTGTCTTTTCCCTCTACCACGAACGCTCGTCCCTTGAGGACAACAGCAAAGCATCCCACACATGGCCCGCATTGTGAATGCCCTTTACGTGGGAATATAATTACTAAAAATAGAATAGAAAACTAATTTGGGGACAGATCAAAATATCACAGTTATTGTTCCAAATATTTCGTATTGCACGGTTATTATTCCAAATAAGTGTCTTATTTTGGAGTTGGATTTTGATGGAGTTTGATTTATTCAAGTTTTTTATATTAAACTTCTTGGACTTGATTGGTCGCTAATGTAAAGTCATGATTTATGATTTATTGTAGCTAAGTTGTATTTATACAAATGTAAACAAATTATCGCACAATTTATAAAACGAACACTAACTCTTGTTTGCTCTTAGATTAGTTCTCAAATCGACAATTATTTAATAGAAGGGAAGATAGTTTAGATAGAGAAACATGTGATTTTGGTAGGTGGAAGAGTCAAGAGAGAGAAGTTTTGATGATGAAGGTTGAAACTAATGCAGGCCATTACTATTAATAGTAAGCTAATCTGCAATTGAAATAAATAAAGTCATCTCTTCTCAAGTTGGATGTTACGTTAGTATTTTAAAATAATAATAGTAAAGTAAGCACAATAATTTTTCTTATTAATAAATTAGATACATCTAGGGATGTCAATTTAGCCCGAAATCCGTGGGTTGGTCCGATTAACCCGACAACCCGACATGGTTAGGGTTGAAAAATCATAACCCAAAAAAAATCTCAACCCGAATGACCCTAAACCGAATAGCCCGCAACCCGATAGGGTTGGCCCGAAGATAACCCGAACCCATAGGGTCAACCCGAAAATTAGCGAGTTCTCGTTATTTAGTTTTCAAACTTAATTAATTTATTATTTTTTCAACTTTTGAAAGTTAGTATAATAAGAATTTTTTTCAAAGGTATGTGAAAAAATGCATTTTGATTCAATATTCGAAAGTTATGCTCATCATTTCACTTTCTTATATTTTACTATAACATTTAATATAAAACGTTTAGATTTAAAAATTAAAAAAATGATAATCTATTAAGAGAAATGTGTTTTCTTACTTCTCTAAATGCTATATATTAATTTTGAGTTGAAATGATATTCATTTATTAAAGTATTTCTTTGTTACAAATATACAACTATCAAAATTAATATATTAATTAAAAAAAATTATAATTTTTTTGAACCCTATTGGCCCGATGGGTTAGTCCGAAACCCGAAGGGTTAGGGTTAGGGTTGTAAATTTCCGCACCGAATAGCCTGACAACCCGAGCGGGTTGGCCCAAATCCGAACGGGTTGGCCCGATTGACATTCCTAGATACATCTGTCTTGGTTGATTGACCTACAGTTAGGCATGATAAAGTCAGAAAGACAATATGCAAATGGCCCGTTATGATCCAAATATTCTAATTTAGTGGTACCATCATAAAATAATCTATCATATTCTACTTTTTCTTGGCAAGGAAATTGACTATTGGAACCCTTTCTCTTCGCTGGAAATTAGTGATTTGAATTTGGACTATTGGGTTTTTCAGTAATTTGACACAAGAAAAATAATATTTAGAATAGTTTACGAAGACATCAATTCAATCAATTTAAGGGTCGTTTGGTAGATAAGTTAGGATAACTATGTTATCATAGGAGGTATGATTAATTATCTCACCAATTTTGTGAGTTGCACTAACCCTCCATATCATGCCAGAATAGTGAGTGGAAGCACAAACTGAGGTGGGCTTGGTTATATTAACACGGGCTGCACTTTTGTATCCTGAATACCAAAAAGATGAATAGTTCTAATTTACTTATCATAATATGTTTTAATATATGAGCCAAACAGTCTCTAAAGAAAAAGACCATCAATTTAATCAAACATACCGTTTGGACTACAAACTTTTATTCTTATTGGGCTTCACTATCTGGTTTGGACCAAAATTTCAATTATAATTACAAAAATCATCATCTGAATTTGATTTTTGATATTATTTTCACTAAAAAGTCGTGATTAAGTATATACTAAATTTATCATTAAACATAATAAACAATTAAAAATTGTAATACTTGATTTTTTTTTATTTTTTTTATGTGCACGAGTATGTTCAAACCTATATAGCAATAGCTCAATCCTAGGTTATACTAATGGTGGGCCGAAGCCCTTAAATAACAAATTTTTTTTTTTTTTGCATCCGAAGTTGAAGAAGTAACGTTACTAAACAATGTGGGTCGAGTGTCACCACTTAATGAGCTGGAGAAGCTTGTCCAAGTGAATTAGGTGCTTCCGAACTCGATAAATATGCACGCTGTACAAGACGGCTGCCAGCGTCACCACCACGAACGACAACACTATCAATTTCCAGAAATCCTACAACACGAGAACTCGAGCTCAGATAACCACCATATCACCATTGTATAAAGGAAGGGCAACGGGCGAGATTGAGAAGAAGTGGATGATCATCACCTGTGGATTGGAGATGAGTATGGCCATGACGTAAGTCATCAAGTCCATCGTGGACTGAAGCGAGTTTTGAACGCCACCAACTACACAACGATCGGATTCAGCTACATGATCCTGTTTGAGCAAATGAATCCATAATCATAAACTCATTAAATTTGAAGACTCTACAGTGGACTTGAACCCGAGACATTTGGCTTCGGGTATTAGTTACTGTACTGCTAGGCCAACACACACACATAGGTGATGGTGCTTTTGTATTTAACAGTGACATATAGATTGTGTTTTCCTTGCCTGCATTTGCTGAATGGCAGACAAATCGAACATCCATAGCCCTAATCGAGACGAGGCTACTCCGGCCATCAGCAAGTATGCTGAAGAGATTTTACTCCTCATGAATATGGAGGCAACACATAACCAGAGACAACCCCACTGCAGCAATAATTATGTGAACAATAAGTGATTGAAAAACACTCTCCAACAAAGTTAGAATCCCATTAGTACCTGAGACCATATCGACCAAAGACCCGTTCGTAGGGTTGAAATGCGAGACTCCAACACAGGGTACCCAAATGTTGCCGCTATCCCAACCGTGGCGCTTATTCCACGTGCAATCCCAATCACATATGCAGGTATGCCTTGCCATTCTAGAGTAGCGGTCATCAACGTTCCAAAGCTGAAACATCACCGGTCAGACATAACACAACATGATCATCGTAAGAGACTATACAAGACAAGCATCAGGGTTGATTTTACCTGAGCACAGTGAAATACAGCAAGGCTAGAGCTAGTCCAGGGAGGACGACATCTTGGTTACTGTAAACTTGCCAAGCACTAACATAAGGAAGGCTCATAAATTTCTCGATCATGGTCCCTTTTGGGCTACTCTCGGAATCATTTGCATCCACAACAATCAAGCTTTCTCGTTCGTGGTAAGTAAACACACTCTCATCTACTTCCTCGACCAAAGATCTTGATGCCACTGACACCCTTCTTTCACTCGCGTCTCTTAATCTTGGGATCCCTTTGTACACGGACATCAGAAGGAAATATATCAAGAACACGGACGCTATGTTCCAGATCGCTAGGGTCATAGCGGATGCAGTTAGCGACACAAAGCTGATGATGAAGCCGGTGAGCACAGGAGCAAACAGCTTGCAGATTAGGTCGATCCTTCGTATCACAGAGTTCATCTTTGTCAAAACTCCAGGAGACTGACCTTCTGATATCACAACGACCCTGTAGGTTTGACAAAAGCATCAGTTTTACGTCTAAAAAATCTAGATAGGTGAGAGATATCGATTTCTCTACTGATTCCCTAAATGTAATCACCATTCTCTTTCAACCAAGATGGTTCCTGCCAGAGTGGAAAGCACGGCCACAGCTCCTGAGATGTTAATAAGTACGAGAAGAGAGATGAATGCTGCATAATTGGCAGTCATCAAGTCTGTATGCATCAGTATAGCAACGACTGCAACTCCAGCAACAGCAAATGAGAGATTTTGACTCAAAAGCCAGAGTTGGAGAACCTGTTCCATACATAATTCAATTCAAATTCAAAGATTAACTACCATATCATAGGTGCCGAGCTTCCAAGATTATCCTAGCAACACAATGTACGCCATACAAAGCCCTCTAGAGTAGTACATTCGTCAGGGAAAAGGTCGTGTTGAAGTTAAGGCAACTATGTTACAATATCATGTTAACGCGTCTAAGAAACGAGAGATGAAGATGGAGTTTCTCCATAAATTAATTCAAATTCAAAGATCAACTAGCATATCATAGGTGTCGAGCTTCCAAGATTATCCCAGCCACACAATGTAAGCCTTACAAAGCCCTCTAGAGTAGTACATTCGTCAGAAAAAAGGTTATATTGAAGTTAAGGCAACTATGCTACAGTATCATGTTAATGCGTCTAGAAAACTAAAAAGAACGCTGCAAGAAACGAGAGATGAAGCAAACCCGAGTGTAGGACAACTTATCCACCAACTGTCCAATTAAAGGACCAAACAATGCAGTCGAAGCACATTCCACCACGCCATAAGCTGCAGCGACAAGTAAAGAGTCCGGCCACACATTGATCATGTACAAACCGACTGAGAACTCCCACATCCTGCGATTCAGAACACGAAAATAAATTTCACACGTCGAGTTCATCACTAACAGCAGAACATAGAGTTTTCTTGATAAAACTTCCATGAATGTAGTGGTAAGTCAGATAATGATTCTTTACATTCTAGAAATTCATTAAGGATTTTTCTCTAAGTTGTTACCTAATCTTAACTACTTCATAGATTCACTTTGAAATTTCTTCTTAAGTTCACATAAACAATGCAGCTTATGATCGCTATAAACAGTGGAAAAAAAGAGCATAAAACAAAATGAAAAACATTGCGATCACACAAATGAAACAGACATGCAAATATCAAACCTTCTCAAGAATTATAAAATATAATTAAATCCCAGAAAAACCCAAAATTCACTCATGCCAAATTAACAAACAAAACATCATAGAAAAATATAAAAATAATGTCTTTGGTAGAGCAAAAAATCAAGAAAATTGGATAAACCTGGAGCCCCATCTGGCTAAAAAATGGCCAACATATAAATTTAGGACTGAAGAAGACGGGAATGAATGTGTTTGGACTGCTAATTCATCACCCTTCGTTGTTTCCATTTATTCTTCTTTTATTGTTTTTTTTTTTTTTGTTGCTTTTTGCAAATAAGATAATGTTTTGGGCCTTTTGGCCTTGCAGATTTATTGATTTATCTCTGTGCGATAAAATTATGAGTGTATGTATTTATTATTCACCTATATATAAGGTATGATTAAATTACAAACTCCCTTATAATATATTACATAATGATAAATTTATTGTGAAAACGGTGAATTCACATAAAATGAAATTATCATTCTTCAAGAAATTTCAATCCAAAACCCCGAATTCACTCAACAAAATGATAAATGTATATATAGATAGAACTTCATGAAGATTGAAAACTAGTCTTAGTTTATATTTTAAAATTATTTTTATTTGATTTAATTCTTACATACATATATATAAGCAGTATTCCATGTAAATCATTTCACTTTTTTACTTTTATAAATTTCAATATATATATTTTTTATAAGCAAATATTTTTTATATCTATCCAATCCTTAAGGATTTTGACGGAGGAGTTATACAATAGTGATTCTTGTTCTTGCGCGTGTGAAACATATCGAGCGCTAGTGACTGTATCCTTATTTTCAACTATATTAAATTTAAATGATCCTAAAATTAGAAAATTACAGAGTCAAAACCAATTCATGAAATTGCAGACTTCAATCACACAAAATCCAAAATCAAGAAACAGTATGAGAAGGTTTCTAAGACATATTTGACAACATGAACAAACATACACACACACACACACACAGAGTCAAAACCAATTCATGAAATTGCAGACTTCAATCACACAAAATCCAAAATCAAGAAACAGTACGAGAAGGTTTCTAAGACATTTGACAACATGAACAAACACACACACACACAGTCAAAACAAACAAACACACACACACACACACACGATGAATAATGAAGAAGAAGCAGTAAACCTGGCACCCCATCTGGCTAAAAAGTGGCCAATATACAGCTTTAGGAGCAGTGAAGAAGAGTGTTCTTCTTGCTCAATCAATGCTTCATCCATCGATCTCCTCTTGTTTCTTCTTGGTCTCCATTCTTGAGAGACGTATATATATTTTATTTTTATATTATTTATTTTATATTTGGGCAATATCTGACTGACACTACAGTTATTTTATATATTTGGGTAATATATATCTTACTGAAACTGCAGCGATTGTCGTTTGGTGCAGCAAATTTTTATATATTTCTTGCATCATGTTCTTGACTTGTGTTTTGTCATGGCTTGCATATAGCTTACGTGATCGGGTTACAGAGCATGTGATGGAAATGTTATTTTTTTTTATGATTACAACGTTATATATAAAGCTATGATGTAACAATTTTTTGCACTAGTTACGCTTTCATTGTCACGTAAATATAGTGTTATTTAAAGTAGTTAGTTAACCCTTTTGTTTAAATTATTTATTAATTATTTTTTATGAAAACTAATCCAATTATTTTTTTTACGATTTGGGCAAATTTGCTTTTAAAGGCTTATATGGAATTGAATTAGGGGAAAAGTTCTAATGAGAGATACTTTTTTTTTTAATGCGAAAAAAAAAAAGCAGCTCTTTTCAAGGGCACAATTATAGTGTTCCAATCAGGAGTAAATTATCAAATCTGGAAATTTGATTTTCTTGAAAATTTGACATAAAATTGGCCCCAAAACTGTTCCATAATCACATATGTAAAATACAACATGAATTTGAAGTATAGAGCAACACATCTTGGCAAGAAAAAGCATCCAAGTATGATCTCCTGGAACAGAAACTTGTAATAAGCGTTTCAAGGCAGAGATCAAGCATCACAAATAATTTTAGATGGACGAACCCGTGACCAAATCAACTGCATATTTTGTAAGCCATCAACAACCCTGCAAAACAAGCAGATGCATTCGTTGTTATGCACATCTTTTGTAGCAAATACATGCAGCTTCCATCCAACAATAGATAAACAGAATAGACAGGCAGGGGAGGTTGGTGGTTTATCAATGGAAGCACAATGCCATGTCGAATTCGGAGGGATTCATGAGCTATCAACACCCTAAACTAGTCAAGCTAGCCTGTTCTAGGACATCCATTTCATGAATTAAACTGACACTTCAAGGTGGATGAATAGCTAAGACACTTTGTCGGTAAACTTATGGCGCCTAGATACATAATAGACTACCATCCAAGAATCATCACTAATGCTAGAAAGATTTAAGGCACCAAAGTTGCCAGTAAAACACTATTTCCAGTCTCATTACTTCCCTCAAAAGAAACAACGAAACCCAACACATGGCATCCAATTGCACCAGCTCGAGTATTTTCAAATTAACTGAGAAGAAGTAGAAGTGCCTTAGCAAGATAAACATGTCATAAACTTAAGCCGAACAAAGTGGAGTTTCCCGAATCATTAGCAGATATCTAGGCACACGCAAATGGACCACATTCCTATTCCCAACAAGATCATCTCACCTAGCTCATGATTTTTACAATAGCTCTCTAACTCCTTGTGTATTGTTTTAGACATTTAGATATCTTCAAAGAATGGTGATGCCATTTAACTGATCCTTGAGGAGAAACATAGGCATTGCATTGGCATTCAAGAAGAATTTGAACAACAACATCTAATTCAAAAACTCAAAGGAATCAGCAGAACAAGAGCAGATTCATCAATAGATTCTATCTAATCAGAACCTAGGCCACCCTAACCATTCCATGAAGCAATCCACATATGTATCAGCATAGATGAAAGAATCACAAAAATAACAAATCGAAGCTCACCTTCTATTTCACAAAGAGATCGAGAGATGATCAAGAATCATCATCAGCTGACTCGTCGGAATCAGAATCAGAATCACTCGCATTGTAACCTGTAAGAGCCACAAATTCCATCACATCTTTTCAATCAAATAAAAGCAGAAAAATTTACACACAAGTACACCAAAAATTAGGGATTTTACCAGGACGCTTATTTCGAACATTCCACACCGAAGACCTCACTCTCGAAGCCCTAGTCATCCAAAATTTCCCCTAAATATCAAACAATCACAAATTCACAAAATTCTCAACAATAAACCTCCAACTTTAATCAAAATCGAATCATAGCTCAATCACTGTACAATCAATCTTCGAGAGAGAGAGAGAGACCTTATCGGCGTCTTTGGGGACACCATAGCCGCTATAATACATCTGACCGACGAGCACCTGCATATTGACGTCGCCAGCTTTGGCCTCCTTGAGCGAGTCCTGAAACCACCGCTCCTTGCAATCGGAGACGACCTCCGACAGCGGCAGGCGCGCCGCGTCGCCGCCGTTCCCCGCCGTCACCATCGGCCGCTTCCGCTTCCCTCTGCTGCTGCTGTCGTCGCCGTTGCTCGTCTGCTCCGGCCGGCTTCTGCTCAGCTGCGAGGATGACTTTCCCATGTAATTTGGGGAAATATCAGAGAGTTGGATTGAAGATTGTCTGCTGCATGTTTTTTGATTGGGAGATTTTTGGAGGGGTTTTTGTGGAAGTGAGAATCAGACTTAATTGCTTTCTTTCTTCTTCAAGTTCGGTGTCAGGCTGTCAGAGGGGAAAATGCTGGGACGTCGTATGATGACGTCACGCCTTTGACTTCCTTCTCGGACAAAGTCCACAAAGTCATAAAATCAAAATGGATCTGGGTCGGATCCATTAGATATAGTATAAATGGGCCGTATTTTGGGCTTAGAGTCTTGTATGTTTAGAAAACCTAATTGGGAGTCCATATACATGATTTCAAGAACACCACCACCACCACCACCACCACCATCATCATCATCTATTTATTAATTCCCAACACACTCAAAGAAATGCACGTGTTCCAAAACGTCCAGTATTACAGGCTTACATCATGACATTACCAAATTAAATGAAAACTACTGGAAAAAAAACTCGTATAGATATAAGAATATTGTCCAATTATAAATCTTCTGAAGAGAAGAAGTATTAAAATGCCTGTTTACAACAAGGACAAAACTGAACACTGGTATTGCTTTTACACTAATAATTTTCTACACTATATCTGCAAATATATACCCTCAAACATTTACACAAAAAGTAAACTGTAAAATAGTGTACAATCTTTGCTCTACTCATGAACACACACATAACCTTAAACATCACTTTTGGATTGGAAAAGCTCAACAAAATTTGGTCACCTTGAAACTGAATCACAAGACAGAAGACAAGAATCTCGGATCTCTTTTTGTCTCAAGCAATAATCATTTTTATGAAATATTCCCACCTTGATAATTTCTTGTGCATCATTCACTCCAGCTATCATCATCGTCCTCATCACTATCGGCAAAGGCCTGCAAATGGTAACCATTTTCATTATAAAGACCGAGGCAAAAGTAGGCACGAAAGCTTTGCAGGGAGAAAGAAAGAGAGACCTGACGGATTGAATTTGCTTTTTCCAAAATCGCGACAACTTTGAGATTGGTGTTAGGAGCCCGAGTCCGGATACTAGGTCTTGATGCCATTGCAGGTTTCAGGTTGAAGGACTGGACAAATGAAGTTTATATGGAGTTATCTTCTGCAAGCGAGCAATGTACGTGCATAATGCTATTTATGTATATCGTGTATCTTACCTTGGTCCTTATTTGCTCCAAGAGAGAATCTCTTTCTTCTACCTTCTGTATCTCGGGCCTGACTCGTTCTGTGACTTTTCGTAGCTGCAGGGTGAGAAACGATTATTGAATTTTGGCACTAAGAGGGAGTATTTTGCATTGTGTAAAAGTAAGGAACAGATTATACTTACTTTACTCTTATCAAGGAAAGAAACATCATCTACAAGAGGATTGCGAGGCCGGGGTAATTTCACCTTTTGGGTCCCGTTTCCAGCACCATCTTCTGCAGTTGCTGATGCAGATACACTCTCTGAAACTGGTGTAGCTAACAGTTGTGGCTTGATTTCTATCTTTTTGGGATTGTTGGTTGTCTCGTGCAAAGTTTTGGCTTCCGAGCTAGAACAGCTATTGTCATGACTCTCATATTCCAATATGGTATCAGCAGCAAGCACCGGCAGCGAGTCTTTCATCTCTTCAGACACAGAAATAATGTTGTCGGTGGTTGCAGTGGGCGGGCAAGAACCATCATGAGTGGGTTCTGTTGATAGGGTTGAACCAACATCATCAGTGGCTGCTGTCAGGGAGAGCGATTGAGGGAATGATTCTTCATTTCTTATCATCTCTTCCTCAGCAGAAGGCAAAGCATGCTGAAGCTTTCCCATCCTCCACTGAACAGGTGGGAGAGGTGGCAGTGGAGGTAGGTCAGAAAGATTTATCTGATTTGCTTCCGGAAAAGGATTACTTGGAGAAGAAATGGAACCTAATGGATATCCAGGGACATTTATCTCGTTGTTACTTAATCTTGAGAGCTCTGAAAGCAAAGGTTGTCCCAAACCATTCGCAAGAGAAAATGCAGAGACCGAAGTGCACTCTCCTCTGCCATCATCATTATCAAGTATTTGCAGGTAATTCATAGGCGACAAAGGTGACAACTCCAGACTTATTTCGCCCGGACACAGTAGATGTTGATCAAGATCAAGGTGAGAGAGCGGTAACCCAACTTTATCTTGTACTGATACTACAGTGTCATTATCAACCGGCAGTAATGGAGCATCAAGAACATGATTTTTAAGACCACTTTCGTTGAATAGCTCTTGTTCTCTATCTAGACCACATTGTTCATCCAAATCTACATCAAGATGTGAATTAGGAACAAAACCTGATAGTTCTGATTCGGGATGATCGTTATCGACAGAGTTGCAGATAATTGCTCCACAACCTGAAGCAGAAGCCTCTGTTGGGCCCAATTTCTCCACATGATCTAATTCCCGTTCAGAGGGAGAGTTCTTTTCCTTCACAAGTTCATGTACGCCAGAATACTCAAAGAGACCATTGTGGTCTTCCACCAACTTACTAAGACTTGCATCGTCAGAAACTGCAGGAACGGGAGAAATGATATCTGTTGTGTGGGATGTACAAGCCTCTGAACCAGACTTACTCAATGGCACATGAATCTCATTCGCTGGCTTAATATCAGCAGAGCTTGTAATTTCAGTAACTTCTTGAGCATTGGAACCTGATAACAGTGAGATTCCATCCATTTCTACGGTATCTGATGTTCCTGCAGGCTCTTCAAAATCTTCTGAAGTGCAATGTGATATTTCTAGGGATTCCGAATCATTGGGAGAAACATGATAAGATAATTCTGTGCCCTGAAAACCCACAACTTCAAAAGGTTCAGGAGTTCCAGTCTGAAGAGTTTCATTTATGGTTGTATCTTCTTCAGGAATAATGTCTTCATCATGAGCATCAAGAACCTCCATCGGACTATCAGGAGGGTTTCCTAGGTGTGATGATATAAGATTTTCCAAGCTAATCTCGTTGTCAATGGAACTATCCGAGTGATTGTCTTCAACCGTTAGAGTGCAAGCAACAGCCAATGATGTTTCTTCAAGTCCGTTCTCTAGAGATGCCTCCATGATACATGAGAAATGGTTTAGAGAATCAGTAGAAGCATTGGAATCCTCATCGTCCCACACATCAATAAGGTTATCTCCTTTAGGCTCGATATTGTCTCCATTATGTACTGCATCAGAAGAGTTGGGCACCTCTGGAAACTCATCTTCAAAATTATCTTGAATTCCATTTCCAGATGACATTTTTTCCAGAGTACCATTTGTTAAAAGGACATTAGGCGTATTTAATGTCGAAGATGCATCATCTGCCAAATCCCCTTCCTCCCCATTGCATTCATCCTCATGCAGCAAATTGGAGGATGTTTGAACTAAACTATCGGTGGTATGATGATAAATATCATCCTCACCATTCAGTTCATCCACTATTTGTTCTCCACCAGAGGATCTTGATAAATCATCTTCTGACTGCAATTTAGATATGCAGGCACGGGGAGAAAATGGTGGATTTATGACCAGATTTATCATCCTTTCTTTGTCATTCGTCACAAAGACCATCTCATCTGACCCACTGGGTGCCTCTAACTTACGATCTCCCACAACTTCTTCTGGATCAGAAAGCTCCAAAGTAGGCATTGATTCGTTCATGCACAAAGTAGAAGTCACCTGCTCAAACTCAGACCTTTGGTTGGTGATCGTATTGGTCTCGGTGCGTCTACCATCAGAAACCACACACGATGGACCTATGCTTGGATCTGTATTCTCTTCTTCGTTATCCAGAGTAGAGACCTTTTCTGGCTCAGGTGGATTTAACATAAATTTTCTCACAAATTCATCACTGCTAGAAGCGACATGCTTGGACTCAGAGCTGAGATTGGTGTGTGTATCGTCAGAAACTACACGTTTTGAGTGGCGATCCACTGGAAAATCATCATTAGCAGTTTCCTGGTAAGACGATGCACCAACGATCTCATTTACACAGATATCAGTGCACAGATATCCTTTAGTGTAAGAGCTTTCTGGTTGTGTCTTTGCAGCTGAAACGCTTGGAGAATCTGAAGAGAAACTAGATATTTCTTTTGTGGATGAGTTGTTCCCCACATCAGACATCGTTGAGTCTCCAATAGACTGAGAATCAGAGGACCTTGAATGAAGAGAATCTTCATATGTATCTGTAATGAGTGATTCCATTTGTATAGGCGAGGGATCATCCCTCTTCATTCTCAAATCAGAATCCCTGTCCATCTCTGACTCCATGGTTGAAGGTGCATCCACAAAATTGTCTATCTCACCGGCCATATCCTCAGATTCGTAACCAATTAAGCATCCTGCTCCGTCGTTTTCTGCATCAACAGCTACAACCTTTTCACCAGTCAGCTTATCAAGAGCAGATGAGAAGCCATTTGTTGCAATACTAGGATGCGAACTTGGTAGCTCACAGATTTCATCATATACGGGAGATTCATCTGACTCATACGTGGGAGGATTCTGAACAGCACCCTCTCTATATGGAGATGAAGGAGTACTTCTTTTCCTCACTCCTCTCTCTTGGTAGGGACTCATAACTTCAAATCTTTGAGAAGCAGAATCCCTATGATCATTTGTAGCCAACTTCAGTTGTGGTGAGTCTTCCACTGTCATGTCATGAAGCACTTTATGATCTGGCGAAGGAGACTTTAGTATTTTCTCCATGTAGCTTTTCGCAGCTTTTGAATTAAATGGAAATCCATTCAGTCTCCTCTTTAATTTGGCACAGCGAGAAGTGGCGCTAATGCCATTTTCAACACGCTCCTCCAGGAAAAGCTGATGAAGTCTATATAAGATGCAAATGCAAATTAGACAAATCCCATTCTTCACCATCAACTAGAAAGAGCACAAAGTAGAAAAAAAAAGGTAACAAAGTCTCACTTGGCATGTGATGTTGGTACAACTTCATGGGTTTCTCTGTTTCTCCAGCGTGGCCCTTTCTTCTGTTCAACAAGAAACCAGTAACTCTGACAGCATGAATTGAAAAAATGGCAGCAAAAGCAGTTCCATACTTGTTTTGCTGCTAAGAATTTTGAATTTTTCTCAAGAAATTACCTTTGCTTTGCGGATCTTCTTTTCCCTTTGGATATCTGCACCAGTCATTTCAGAGGTTTCTACTTTAAAAAACGAAGGATCGGTATAACGTTTGAGACATGCCCCAGCACCCGCAATGTCAAACCTAAATTGATGGTGTTAAATGAGATATCATTTTTTGCAAGACAATTCAGTCATTTTAAAAAGTGAACAGTAGATTATACTTGTCTAGAAGGAATAGGCGAGGAGGCTCCCTGCATTCTTCATAGGAGTCCATTATAAAC
>JAYDZE010214310.1:0-20626 GCA_034509125.1 Monilaria moniliformis
ATTATTATTATTATTATTATTATTATTATTATTATTATTATTATTATTATTATTATTATTATTATTATTATTATTCTATTTAAACTAGTTTCTTTGTAGAAGATTACAATTCCTTTTCCAAGTAAGTTTTGTTTTTGGGCCTGTAAATATTTAATTTCGTGTTTCATTATTCATTCATTGATATTATGTTTGAATTTTCAATAAATTCCGTTTGGAAAGTATTTTTCTTGTGCATTTTTACTCCTGTGTCAGCATTGCAGTCTTAACGGTCTTGGAAACTCGATTGATAGCAGTAACTATGCATATTTAGCCAATCACAATTGACAACATTGTAGCATCAGTTTTGTGGCAAATGCAAGCAACACAATGTAATCTTGAAATCCCAGAAGTGGCAGTTGGTAACGGAATCACTGAGATCCAAAGATGAGTTGAGCATGTTGTCGACCCTCCGTTGCTACTGCAATCGCAATTCTTGATCGCGCAGTCGGTGTTGTTGAGGCACATGAACGAACTCCTTGTGCACGAACCGCACCCAAAATTCTTCCAGTACAAGTTCTGCAGGCTGCCCTTCTGGAACTCAAGAACCTGCCATCACGAAATCAGTTGAACAAGATTCGGTTTCTCATTGATCTCCTCTCTATAAATGAATACTTACCATGGTGAAGCTGGTAGTGTGATGATTGTCTGCAACGAATAACGGGATAGATCGAGCTGCATACTTCCGTCCAGCAAACGCCACAACGTATCGTTCACCCCCTCTCTTAAGAATATTGCACAAAGAAAGCAGTTAACGCCATGATGATGTTGACAATAAAGTTAAAAACTGTTATATACTACTCTATCCGTCGACCATAAAGTGTCTTATTTCATTTTTATTATTTTGGACTATTGGTCACTAATATCAAGAATTATGGCCGAAATTTGGATTTTCCCACGAACTTAAAACTTAGTCGTAAAAATCACGAACTTGTGTTGTATTTGAGATTTCCCACAATTGACGATACCGGTGAAATCGATTCTTACGTGACTTATCGGAATGTCTACCGAACCAAAACAATGTCGTTTTGGCAAGTCTGAATGCATGCTGGACCAAAACGACATCGTTTTGGTCCACGTCATCAATTCAAAATTAATAACTTTTTATTTTGATTTTTAAAATTTTTGTATCATCATTCTCTCATCTCTCCAACTCCCTCTCCATCGTCGGCCACCAGCCACTGCCGGCCGCAAGATCCAACAACAAAGCCAGCAGAGACCACAATCTCGTATGTTTCAATCCCACTCGAATCTGACCATCTACCACTGCATCTGCCTCGAGTCAACAACATCACAGCCGATGTTGCAGGCAGGCTTTTGTCTGCAACCACTAGGAGATACGCTAACGTGGCGGTCAACATTCGATGCAATGGATTTGGGAGACGAAGAGATCTAGAGCGAGAGAGAAAGAGATAGACACGTCTTTTTCTTTTCATTTTTATTTTGTCTTTTAATTTTATTTTTGTCTATTAATTTTGTTTTTATCTATGTCATGCCACATAATGTCAACGTAAGGAGTAATTAGGATATGTAGATAATCCGACACGCCACGTCAGAATCGATTTCACCGAAATCGTCAAATGTGAGAAATTCCAAACAACGGCAAAGTTCATGACTTTTACGACCAAGTTTTAAGTTCATGGAAAATCCGGAATTCGGTCATAGTTCATGATATTAAAGACCAATAGTCTTATTATTTTTTGATAAGTAAGTCTCACATTCTACTAATTCATTTCATTCACAATTCATTATAAAATTAATATATAAAAGTGAGATTCATATTTTACTAATCTTTTCCATCCACATTTCTCACATTTTTTAAAATTTATGCCAAGTCAAAGTAGGACATTTTATGGTGGACAGACGAGTATATTTCATTGAACTTGGGCCTAAAAAGTGCGAGCTTCGCACCTTTTGCCGGCAGAAAGAGACGAGAATCACAGGGTGACAGCTGAGTGCCGTCCAAGAAGAAATCGTTCCCTTTAGAAAATGCAAGGCTGAATGTAAAACCATCGAATCTCGCACTTGTACATCCGTGCGTGGGCTAAGGCCGGAATCGTCATCATCGTCGCTGCCATGATCGAAAACATCATCTATCCCACGAAATTCGTCATCCACTTCATATTAGCAAACAAGAAACAATACTGTTTTCGATCATTGTTTCCATTTCAACCAAAAGAAAAAGAATTAAAGAAATATCAAACAACTCTTTGATAAGGTTTCAATTATGTAAGCAAAAAAATGAATACCAAAGCAAAGTAGCGATACATCATATCATTAATATGACATGGAATACTTCAAATATAAAAAATGAAGTTAATGTTAAACATGGTTCAGTAGTTTTAGGAAGAGAATAGACATTGTTGTAAAGGATAAGTTTCTGTTTTTCATTTCTTGTTGTTATGTTTACACTGAAGTGAGAGCCCCTTCTATAGAGTGTACACGTCTAAAAGAGGGAAGACATCTTACTTGAACTCTACAAACTTATTACATAAGCCCTATTTTCTAGTTAAGGTAAAACATTGACTTTGTATTTTTGTCTTGATTTGGATCTTCTGACAGATATCTTCAACAGTTAAGACTAACTCACTGTGAACAGCTTCTTCTTCAACCTCCAAACAAACTCTGGGTAGTCTGTGGGTTTATGTACAAATTTGCGGATAACAGAAAAAAAAGGAAGAAAAACAAAGAAAATGGAGTTGAAGAATGAGTTTTTATGAGGATTAGAGTGTGACAAAAGAAAGGGTCGATTAAGGAGAGGCTGCTTCATCATTTATGACTTCTGCTTTGTTTCTACCTATTTTCTTGGTTTTGTTGAGACTGATAAAACCTAAATCCATCGTTTCCTCTATCTCAACTGACTGTAGAAATTAAGATACACATTCAATTGAATTAAGATGTAGAAAATTATGTATGTGTGTGTGCAAGGTTTACATCCCTGCAGTAAATACATTCCTCATATATGGAGTTTCTGGGACAATGCGTAGGTTGCTAATACAATATCTAATGTACAACGTAGTCATCTCAGAAGAGACCACTAAATGAGCCACTTAGATCGGAGTAGAGGCCGTAGAGGGAGTACTGCCGGAGATTTGCCACCTCGTACCACGAGTTGAGCACGTTGTAGTTCTTATCAGTACCGGAGAAGGCCAACTGTATCCCTAAATCACAGGCGATAGTGCCTCCGTTGCTTCTGCAGTTGGACTTCTTGACCGCGCAGTCTGTGTTGTTGAGGCACACGAACGAGCTCCCCGTGCACGACCCGCACCCGAATTTCTTCCAGTACAAGTTCTGCAGGCTACCCTTCTGAAACTCAAGAACCTGCCACCATCAAATATTCACTTCAAACAACATTCTGCAACCCTTTAAACAAACTCGTATACACTAACTGTTCAATCATGAACCTGGAAATACTGAACTCCGCCCAGTTTGGTCCCTTTTTTCAGTAAGGGCATTTTGGTCAGAATCCCAAATAGGATTGGATTAGGACTATTTTTCTCATTATATAGAGGCGTGTTCACTGTAACGTTTTTTTCTTGCTTTTGTAATTTGCTTTGTGTTTAATTTCATAAAAAGATATTTACCATGGTGAAGCTGGTGACGATGTAATTGGCGTCAGCGACGAATATAGGGAGGGATCGAGCTGCATACTTTCGTCCAGCAAAAGCCACCATATAACCACCTAATTTGCTCTGTAAAACAATTGCAGAAAACTAATTTGAGCACAAACGTAGCTACAAATGAATGATGAATCAATCATAGTTAAGTAGAGGAACGCTCACCGGATCGAAGGTGGTGCTGTTGATGGTAAGCAGAGTAATCTCATCAACATTGGGCCTGAAAACGGTGAGCTCCGCGCCGTTGGTGGCGAGGGAGATACGAGAGTCGCAGGGGGAAAGCTGAATGTTGTTGAAGAAGAAATTGTTCCTTGAAGAAAACGCGAGGCCAAAGGTAAATCCGTCGTGTTTCTGAACTTTTGTGTCCGTACAGGGGCTGAATACCGGATTCGTGTCTCCGGCGTAGGCCGGAGTCATCGCCATCAGCATCATCGCCGGAATCATCATCCGTGCGGCCGCCATTGTCGCCGGATTCATCACCTACGATCAGACAGAACATAATCAGGATTCAATACCACAGTTAAACTTGTTGAAGAATCATCCATAAATTTGTTTGTGTTCGAATCAGATTGAAATAAACACAACGTCGCGATGATTTCTACCATGAAAGAAGATCAAAACAGAATTCCGATAAGAAAATCACATCGTATGATCAATTATAACGTGTTCTAAACGATAGGATTAAATTAACTCACAGAAATCAGATATGGATCGCCTTTCCTCTGTTTTACTTAAAAGAACGGCTTCTTCTTCAACCTCAAAAAAAATACTTGAAATTGCCGGTTTACGTACGAGATAATCACAGGAAAGGTCGAAAATCAATGAAAATGGGTGGGATTAAGGGGAGGTTCCTTCGTATAAGTGACTTTCTTTGTACGGTTGAATATCTTAAATTCATAATCCTTAATTTTTAATTGTTTCATCATAATCTCGACTTTTCTCAGAGAATAATTACGATTGATTTATATATTTTTTTTGTTATTTTTTCCCTCCGAGATGGGCTTTTGGTCACTTTTACATTAATAATAAGGCCGATCCAAAACTTAAAAATAGAGGGTGTAATCTAAAAACTAAGGTTGAAAAGTCTCATACTTCAGAACATATATTTGCACAACGTTTTCTTCAGTCTCCGAGTCGTAACAATGGTCAATCCTAGCATATACGATTTCTTCAAGCTTTATTATTTATAGAGAAACAATTTTTTTCAATTGTCGAGCCGCAACAAAGGCATATCCGGTCATCGGGAGAAGAGCGACCATATCGGTTTACCAATGATGCTAAGGGAAAGTTAGCCGGTCGGGGGGTCGCCCGCCCCCTCCCGTCCTCTTGGATCCACCACTAATTGACAGTATTCAAATTTGTAACTTTTTTCTCTCTGTAAAATGAGACATAATTTTCGCATTAATTCAAACACTTAGTTAATGGAATAAAACAGTTTAATAGGTATATTGGACTACTACAAAATAACAGTTAAATCTGCTCAGTAGTAAATCCATTTCAATTTCTTCGTCATAGGTTGTCGCATGTTAGATATATTTCTGGCATTTTAAGTTGAGTTACTCAGAATTACACCTAAGAATTTCGATTATGGATAGTTCGAATAAAAAAATCCATTTCAATTATAACAACTCCCAAATTAAATCCCAATATGCGAACTTCATATAAATATTATTTACATAAATCTTTATTAATTTTTACTATATGCATTAAAAATAAAAGTAACTTTTCTTTTCTAGTAGGGTAGCGATTAAAACAGATGATAATCAAATTCAATTTTGCAATATCACAACATCTGAATTATTATATAGTTATTATCGAGTTTGAATATATAGAAGATTTTTTGTTTGTACCACCTAATAAGCATCTCCATTATGACCTGACAGTGTTATATTAACGTAAAATGATAAAATCTAAACATGTAAATCAGTAGAGGTCAGCCTTTAGGTGCACCAAGCTATGATGTTAGGTTCCAGTGTTGTACCAACATCATAATTAAAATGCCAAAATTATTTACTATTATTTATTAACAACCTTTGATTTCGAAAAAGGCTCTTAATTTCCTCCACTTATCTCCTAAAAATTAACACTGAAACTAAAGTTACTGGACATATTAAGAAGAACAAATTCACATAATTGTGGGTTAACTTACAAAATAAGTTTTCTGCCGAGCACCATCACTTGGTTCCATGCACATGATTTTTCCCAAGTACATGTAATTCTCCTTACTTGTTTATCATTTCATTGTACTGTATATCCCCCAGTTGCAGCTAGAATAAACAAAAAAAGAAAAGTTGCTCGATTGTGCTTGTGCATGCACGGCTCTATCTCTCTTTTCTTCCCCTTCTGCCTTATCTGTATGAATAATGCAAGTTCAAAATCATTCAAGAAAATTCACAAGCAAAACATTTCCAAAAATTCAAACCCCTGTCCATTTCTTATAGGAAAAAGAAAACAACAACCAACCAAAAACATTACACTCTCAGACTTATAGTTGCACTCATTTGAACCTTCAGCCTTGTAAAGATCAAGGTTCGACTTTTCTCTAAGTTTTCTGTGAATGTGTGTTTTAGTTTTGCCACATAACTCAAGTTTATTTGAAGGTTCGAATCAAGAAGGTTTTCTGAGATGGAAAAGGCCAAGGTTGGAGATGGAAGTTGGGGGAGTCCAGACACAAGGCCCTCCTTCTACCAAATCATGTGGTTACAAAATCTGAAAGAGTTGGTAAGTAGGTAGGAAAATCACTCGTGTCTAAATCTTGACTATATTAATATTGAATCTCTCATGATTAAACTCCGCAGAAAACTCCGACCAAACTTTTCAACGAACACTTAGCTATTGAGGAAACTAAAAGGGCGGCCCTGAGGAGTCCTTGTGGAAGTTGGGACACCAAGCTGGAGCGAAGAGATGACGGCGTCTATCTCGTCCAAGGATAGCAACATTTTGTGGAAAGTCACTTCCTCTACAATGGCGGATGTCTTTTCATGTGAAGATCTATGGCAATAATGGTTGGCTGGAAAATTATGATCAGATCACCGCCTCTGCACCTTGTTTCACCTAATCTTTCCCTTTCTTCAGGCACGAATGAAATAAATTTGATGAACAGATATGACCAAGATTTTGAATGTGTTTTGTTGCAGCTGGTCCCAAAGGTCTTATCAAGAAGACATATCTAAGTCCAGGACGTGAATTTTGGAGTAAAAATTTTGAAGCACAACTAATCACAAACAAGTTATAAATTATCATAAGATCACTACTAACTGCAAGAAAATAATATCCAAATACAACAATTAGGGGTCAAACCCACTGGAAAACAAATTGGTCAGGAAGTGAAAACAATCACGAAAATAAAATAAATAAAATTCAAACAAAGCTGAATAGAAAGACAAGCAAATGAATTCCGGAAACTTTTTATAAAGCAAATATTACTCCTAACATTTTTCGGGTGCTTAAACACATAAAAATCAAATTAAGTTCCTAGTTCAGTTTCATGCTAATTAGAATAGTGTTACGTTTTTCACTATAAAAACACTGGACATATTAATAAAATCATGGAATTATGACTAGTTGAACACATAATGCATAACCACTACTCATTATATTAGAACTCCCGCGGATCCACGGTAAGCTATAGCATAACTTCCAAGCACATTTAAACACATAAATCCATTCTCCAACTTTTATCTGAACAAGACGAAGTTCTAAAGTTCTAAACTAAATAAACATTAAAAAATAGGCATATCTATATCATTCAAGATACATCACAAAATGACATATTAAAACTTAAACAATATGAAATCTAAGCATTAAAATTGAACATAGGCACAAAGAAATTTAAATTAAAATATGTTAAAAATCAGCTTTCTACATAGCTGCGCATTATCAAAATAATCAAAAAGGATACTCACAAAAATCAATACCATCATTATTCGAAAGTATATGTAGAGAAGAAAATGTTCCAAAGTGAAGCTTACAAAATGCTAATCAATTTTCTCCTATCATTTTACTTGCGGCCAGACTCTTAGAGAAGCGCGAGAGAGAGAGATTATTATAACGAAATTGTTGTTCACTTAAAGAAGCGCATTTTTCTCTTATCCTCATGTAACCAGCAGTTAGTTAAATGTTGAGTCAGCAAGTTGTTAGCGAAATCTGTTAGAGTGCGGTTAGTCGTTAGTAAGTAGTTAGCTAAGAGTATCTGTATAAAGCTCAAGGTGTAAACCCCAAAAGGATTATCCAAATTGATAATGAATATATGATCTCTGGTGAGAGCCCAAGCGATTCCAGTGAAAAGCTTGGTTTATTCTTCGATATTGTATGTGTTCTTCTTTATAATTGCGTGAGTTCTTCATAGAGATTCCGATCTCTATCAGCTGGTTGAGCAGAAAATGATGCAAGTCAGCATTCTCAGGTGAAAGAAACTAACTACCCTCTTTTGATCAGGTAATGAAAACTATAATGTGAATTTTCCATGGAAGTGATTATGTAATCTTGTTTTAACTTAGGGCATCCACAATGCTCATCCATCCACCATCTCTTATTTGGGCTTTATACCACTTTTTACTCTATTCATTACTCATCTCTTAACACTCACAATCTTATCCATTATCCATCTCTTCCCATCCACTATTCATAAGTCACATCTCTTATTTTTTAAATTTTTTTTATTCATATATTTATTATATATTCTAACTATGTTTGTGCAATTAAATTAAAAATACGAATTTCATTAAAATAAAATAAAAATATATAATTAAAATACAAAAAAATACATAATTAAAATCCTAAAATTACATTATTAAAAGTCGGAAACTACATAATTAAAGTCCTAAAATTATATAATTAAAGCATACCTAACTGTTTTTGGAGACTCTCAGTCATTCTCCAATGTACATCCAATTGTTGTGGGCTCATAATAGTCGTGTCTTTTCTGTAGTGCTTGAAGATCACGTCTTTGCTCGCCTCCTGAAGTGCTTGAACGTCAGCTTGTGGAGCCGTCACCGCCGCACTTCGCGAGGCTGCTGCTTTCCCCTTGTCTTTGTTCATCGTCATCTTTGTTCTAATTGGACAACGCCTACTCGGCTGAAGTTCACGCCCTCTCTCCTACCCGCGTGCCTGGAGCCGCCGCTTGTTGAATATTAGCCGTCTGAGGTGTGCTTTGTGCGCTTCGAGCCCGATTCTAGGCCACCCCCACTTTTTCTTGTTATCTTGTTGATAAATTTTCATTGCGGACTAGAGAATATCCTCCTCGCTTGCGCCGCTCGGTCATTATTTCTCTTTGCTATTGTAGATAACCCAGAACTTTTAGATTTTCAGGCTCACTCGGTCGAATGAGATCGAATCTTCTTAAATGTGCGCAGCAGGGCCTCTTCCGAGCGTATCGTGTTGTACGATTCAACAACCCTCTCCCAAAAAGGCTTTGTTTTTCTGTTGATTTCTGACCACCAAATCTTCGCTCGTATCGACATACATCAGATCCGCTTCGTTCTTTCGGGGGTGTACTACGCTCATATGTTGCGTGAGGGCAACACATTTGAAAGTTGGATATGGTCCAACACTTAGGCAGGGATGTAGGAGGTATATTCACCTTGGGGATCCGACTAGTGGGTGTCACCGATCGGGCAAAATCTAAAGTAACGTTTTCAAATGATGTATTGTTTATATGAATGATTGATTATTGGGGTCATAGCCTTCACGAATGAACCTATCGCGCCATTATTTTTTAGCACCATCACCAGACGTAGTGAAATTTGGAATTTGGTGTGAAAGAAGAAGAAGAAGAAATTGACAGATTGAGATGAAATGGAAAGGAAGAAGATGAATGGTGTGAAAATGAAATGGAAATGTGGGAGATATTTATGTAAGGTGACGAGGTAAGTAAAAAAATTTATAAAACGGTAAGACCATTGCCAAATGGCTAGGGAGAGGGATTTTTTTTTTAATTAAAGAATTTTCGAATTTTATTTTTTAAAAAAAAGAAAAAGAAGAAGAAGTTAGAATCGAATAAAATTGAAGCCCACTTGCACGCCCACACGGTGGGCAAAACGCGCGGCTGTTTTTCCCACTCTTAGTTTGCATCATTTGATAGGAAATTAGTCAATCTGCCCAGTTTTTCCTTGCTTCAAGATCAATAAGATAGTAAGTAGTAAAAAAATGTTCTGAAATGCTAACAAGCAAATTTTATATATTGGAAAGAAGTAAAAATGTTCTATCTTCTATACAGCCTCGAAAAAAAGAAAAAACCTCCTTGTTTGAGTACAGCAAGATTGAACATCAGAGAACGTTTGCTCCGCATCCAACATTCACCACCAGTCTCTGCAAGAGCATATGCCATCACGAAAAACATGAAAGCGATTGGCATCCTTTATAATCAGAACTCGCGCATAGACTTTGGAGACGAACTTACTAGCTAAGTGGCAATCATCACAAATCCTTAGATTCTTTGTGATCCGAACTACCGATCCCGGTTTAGTCCTCATCAATCCAAAAGCAATAGCAAGCTTCTCGCAGTGGTGAAACAGAATATCTCTCTTCACATCATCCGACACATCTAAGAGCACAGAGTCGGTGTCAGGCTCGTATCCTGCAGCTTTTATTTTCAAGATCAAGTCTTCAAGGAAGTCCTTAATCTCTAGGTAGTGAGGATGGTCTGTCTGGCTTGCCATAAATGTGAACATTTCTCCATTTATCTCTGTAGAACTAAGGCCGGGGTTCTTCTTCAAGTTGTTTGATTTCAAAGATATTCTACTCATTCTTGCACAATCCCAATTCCCAGCCAAAGCATACACGTTTGAGAGCAATATATAATGCCCTGCATCATTAGGTTTCAACTCAACAAGTTCATGAGAGATCTCGTCTCCCAGCTCAAAGTTCCTATGGATTTTACAAGCAGTAAGCAAAGAACTGTATATCTCAAGCCCCGGTTGCAGATGCATCCTCTTCGTGAGCAAGTAAGCATCATTTATTCGACCAGAACGGCCAAGAAGGTCTACAACACACGCATAGTGCTTCAAACTAGGAATCAAGTTCCAAACTTTGGTCATCTGATCAAAGATTCGGAGCCCTTGCTCGACCAGGCCAGCATGACTACAAGCACACAGGACTGATACCAGTGTCGACTCATTTGGACTTAGACCTGAACTCTTCATCTTTAAGAATGTGTCTATGGCTTCATTCCCACATCCAATCATGCCATAACCAGATATCAGCGTGTTCCAACACACAACATCTTTCTCTACCATACCTGCAAAGTATCTCTTTGCAGCTATCATACTTGCACAATTAGCATACATATCTATTACAGCTGAACCAACAAAAGGATTGTCTTGAAAACCAGTTTTCAACACCAGACCGTGCATTCGCCTTCCCTGCTCCAAAGCTCCGAAACAGCTGCAACCTGAAAGCATAGTTATAAGAGATACATAATCCAGTGCTATCTTGTCTTCTTCCATCATCTTCTTGAAATGTTCAAGGGTCCTTCTCCAATTGCCACTCTTCGAATATCCTCTCAACATCAAAGTCCAAGCAACCAAGTCCTTCTTATTGATCTCCTCAAATATACGATAAGCATCATCAACAAAATTTCCATTTATATACGATCCCATCAAAGCAGTTCTAATTAGTGGGTCATTCTCATATCCACTTCTAACTACCAAGCTATGGATCCCTATTCCTACTCTGAAATCCTCTAAACTAATTAAGCTCATCGCAGTAAAAATATCCCCAGACAGTCCATTCCTCTTCATCCAATTGAACATCTGCAACGCTTCCTCTCCATATCCATTATCGGAGTAGCCTGAAATGATCGCATTCCACGAGACTACATTTTTCACAGACATATTGTCAAACACATTCCTCGCAATTCTCATACACCCCAATTTTGAATACATATCAACCAAACCTGTTTCCACATACACATTATCACCAAAATTGCGCCTTATCCAATAACAATGTACAGATTTCCCCAACAAGACCCTCCCTAATTTTCCAAATGCAGGCAAAACAGTGGCGATTGTTATCTCATTCGGCCTAAATTTTAGAACCAACATTTCATAAAAGACCTCAGCAGCTTCGAAGTAACGGCCATTTTTCGTGAGCCCAGATAGCAAAATCGTCCAAGACACCAAATTTTTGTTCGGAATTTGAGAAAATATAATCTGAGTTTTCGATACAAGTCCGCAAGAAGCATATGCATTCATCAACCTGTTGCATAGGAAAACATTTTCAGACAGATTTGACACGATTATATGAGCGTGGGCTTGATGCAGAGGCCTTATATCTCTAATCTTTTGGAGAATCGATGCGTGCGACATTTGAGTTGAATAATATGCTAGGCGTATTTTGAGATGGAGAAGAAATTGTACGTTTTGGCGCCATGAGTAGTAGCGCGGGTAGGATGCTTGTGAAAAACAGTTCATTTACAACGGCGAGAACAGATTTTAGTGACAGGGATGATTTAGTAGATTTTAATCAAGGCATATTCAGCTCAATTAGTGGAATAGCGCGCTTCTGATTCATTTGGACTACGCTTTTTGGTTAAGTATAAAATATCTTAGTCGAATTCCTTTATTCATTTTATTGACATGGTAGTGCATTTAGGAAAAAAAAAAGTAAAATTTTAGTACGCCAATATATTTATGAAGAAAATTTATACATGCTAATTACTTTTTGCTAACTTTTTAGTGCAATAAAAAATCAATTGTTTTTGGATTATTGTTGAAATTTCAAAATTGAAAAAGAGTTAGTTCAATTCACTCGAATGGAAAATAGCCTAAGTGGCTCAATACTGAATAAGTTGACCCGACTGACATCTCAGCCCATATATCTATTATGAATTATCCCAATCCAAAATAGGTGTTAATTTTGGAAATATATATATATATCACAATATTAGGAATTAAGACTATAATATGATCAATATGACATTATCAATAGAATATCATTTTTTTTGTTAAGCGAATAATAAACGTAATTATTAAATGAGTATAGGTCAAGGGAAAAATACTTGCAACTTGCAAGAACAATTAACTTTGTACAAATAGTTTTCCAATAATAAGCCAATCTTTTTGTAGCCAATACTAAAGAGGTCAGGTAACCACTCTTCAAACTGAGCCTCATTCACATATTCTCCTCCACTTATCCACACTCACATAATTTCTCTCCCATACAAACTCCTTTCATTCAATTCCCCATCATCCCTTTTTATCGCATCAAACAAAGGTACACACATTCATTACTTCACAACACTAATTCCTACACTCACTTACCCCTTCATTCTTTAATTGTACAGATTGCAAGCAATATGGCAACGGCTATATCTCCGGTGACGGCGGTGGCAGCCGCGGCGGTGGTGGGCCCCAGCAGGCCATCTGTGGGCCGAACCAGAGTGAGGTACATCAATGGGCTCAACTCATTCGGAGGGCTCAAGGCACACAACCACGTGGCATCATTAGGCCTCCCAGTCAGCAGCGAGCAGTCTTTTGCAAAGATAGTTAGCTCGTTGAAACAGCAGGGGATAAACAGCGGCGGCGCTCTCACCTCCACCTGCAATGCCGTCGGGGAGATCTTCAAGATCGCCGCCATCATGAACGGCATCACTCTCGTTGGAGTCGCCATCGGGTTCGTGCTGCTCCGGATCGAAGCAATCGTCGAGGAAGAATGATGGAGAAGGTGTTGTACACAGTTATATATATGGTTGCTTGATGATAATATGTTGTATTTTGCTTTGTTGGAAACCATGTGGTTCTTGCCTCTTGTTCTTATTGTTGTCACCGATGTAGAACTGATTCGATTATTTTACATACATTGAGTGGTAAATTTTGCTCATGCTTATCATTTCGGATAGACCTAAGCAAGAATTGCTTAATTTATAGTAGCTAATATCCATTATATATAGCTGGCCGTTGGTCAACAATTTCGTAGGAAAGTAAGGAATTAAATTTTTGAACATGAGGATGTACAGAATTTGTAGATTAGTGTCCAGCTGTATTGTGTCAACATGATATTAATGAGATAATTTTGTATAATGTTCGGGTTGAGTTCATGGCGTATTCATATATGATAAAGCTAAGGAATGTAGATACAAAGTGTTTAGTTGCGGAGGTATCCGAAATGTGGCAATGATTATGCCTCACTAGTAACAATTGTTTTTGGTGTAGCAATAAGCGTCTGAGGTCTAACATAAGATGCAAATATTAGGATAATGTATTGACACAATTGAAATGAAAATTTACATAAAAATTCCGGAGATAGCAGTTGAAAACAGAGCAAGATTCTTGTGTTTACAAATCATCTCTAGCCCGAAAGGGTTTAGATACATAATAAGTCTCTTCATTCTCCTTAATAGGAGGCCTCCATCTCTCATGCCAAAATATAGCCATTCTCGATCACAAGGTAAACAACGTGTACCTCTCATACCTCACATTCACTGTCAACGGCAGCCACAACCTCGAATCCCTCAAATTCGCCGGATTCCACCTATTCGCCATAAAAATAAATAAACCACACGAAGCACCTTTCGAGAAAAACGTAGCCACTTGGTACGTCTTATTCGCCCCCACACATGGGTTTCCGATGGTCTCCCACGTGCCAAGCATCGACTCCACCTCGTGCACGAGCGCCTCGTTCGGCAGCCACCCGCTGCACCCGGACGTCACCATGTAGTACACCCCTCCGTGCTTGAACACCACTCGTGCCTCGCAGTGCATCCCGATCAGCGCCCTCACCGCCACATTCTCCGCATTTGAAAGTTCCTCACTCAGAGGACTAATGTGGATCTCTTTGTTCCTAAGTGAGGCATAGATAATACGTCGCGCCGTCGTCGTCCTTTAACACGGTCATGTCGCGGCTGTCGAAGCCGTTCGGCCTCGTGTAGTGTTTATTGGTGAAAGGCCCGGGTACCCGCTCACGGCTACCCCGACCGTGGTCTTGTTGTATGTGGCATCATCGATACGCATCCACTTAAAGATATATATGGACTAGATTAGCATATATATTAGATATAGTTTTGATTAATTAATAGTTGAACTTATTAATTAATTAAAGCAGACAAAAAATTATAAACTCATAGGCCCAGGGCCTGTTGGTGCTATTATATATATTTCTCTATTGTAGAGAAATAAGACAAAAAAAAATTCATTCACGTAATTTCAGAAGAGAAAGAACGTGAGAAAAACAAATCTTTTGTTAGTTATAATACGAGAGGTTCAATACAGATTTCCTAAATTTCTGTATTGAACGGTTGTGCCTAGAATAGTTCTTGAATCGGATCAAAAGTGCATGTGGATACCGATAGTGGTGAATTCATATGCAGATTCTGATTAACTGCTCAGGAGATTGCACAATAGATAAGTTATTCTAACTGTTGTGATTTAACTGCTCAACACATGAGATCAATTATGAATCTAGATCTATAATTCTTGTTTGTGGTTTTACGCTACGCAATCATTAGATGATGACAAGAATTTCTAACAGTGGTATCAGAGCCCAGGGCTCGATTCATAATTAATTTTGTGTGATAATTATTTGTGGATTAATGTTAGAAATTAAATTTTTGGAACTTGAAATTGTAATTGAGTTTTCAAAATCAAAATTGGATTTCGAAATTGAATTTTGAAATTGGGTTTTGGAATATCAAAATTGGATTTCGAAATACCGAATTGACGTTCGATTTTCGATCGCCGGAAAGAGGGCGGTGGCTGCCCAAATTTCGGCGACCGGAATGAAGCCATCGCCGTCGAAATTGCGGCTGGAGAAGAAATCGGGCAGCGGCGGCGGCTGTTCTAGGAACAGCTGAAAACCCTAATTGGGTTCGCTAGCTCGCGGGTCGTTTTCGGGCCGGTTCGGACATCTGAGTTGAGGCGCGAGTATCTGGGTAATATGCTGGATGCGGGCTCGCGAGTCGGCCCGAATCTTGGCAGTGGGCTTGAGCTTTGGACTAAAGTTGTTGGGCTTCCTCCCTTTTAGGGTGTTGGGCTCGGCCCTCACCCTTTCTTCTCTGTTGGGCCGCCACTCTTGAGCTTTAATTTTTCCAAGCAGTCGGCGCTGTTGCTGCAATTTCGGTTGGGCCGAAATGAATTGATTTAGCAGCCCAATTATGGATTGTTATATATATAAAAAAAATTATTATTAATTTTGAATTAATAATATATTTTTCAATTACATAATCTAATTCATTAATTAGATTTATATATTTAATTTAGTATTCTTATTTTAAAATAATAATATTAAATGTCTTTTAATATTAATTTTGAATTAATATTAAATGAAATTTATATTAATTTAGAATTAATATAAATTTATTTAAATCCACATTTAATTGAAGGATAAAATATTAATTTGATTAAATATTTTATTCGTTGAGCATTTATTTGTTTTCATATGTGATAAGAATGTAATTTGATTTATTGCTTATTATTTAACTATAGTAGTTAGAGATCGTTTTTATGCTTGGGCAGGCGGCGCCCAATACATGTAATCCGCGATACTATGTTTGGATAGGCGGCACCCAATATGTGTGGTCCGCATTTATTATGCTTGGGTAGGCGACACATAGTAATTGTTTTGAAATTTAATATTGGATATCAAATTAAGCACTTAGTATCACATATTTCCCCCCCACTAAATATAAGTCTTGTTTTTTAAACAAACGCGTCGTCCATCATAATTGTTTGATGTCCCTAACCTTTTCGACCACAAGTTTTACGCTAAAGCGTTTACTCTAAATCGACAAGGCCAAGAGTCATTCATAGATACATGGTTGACATTGTGTGGTGGAGTTGACTTGCTTAAATTATTTTGAGTGGCCAAAGCGACCAAAATAATTTAAGGATGCAAATTAATAGGATTAATGAACCAAGAATTGCAAAATTGTTGTTGCAATTGGTTTGGAGGCCTACCTAGTGATATTATTGTAGTCATCAGCCAAAGCAGAGACTACAGTAATATAGACTTGGATCTTGCACTACTAAGATTTATATTTGATACAAATCCGTATAGGCCTGCAAAATCGGGTACCCGCGGATACCCGCACCCGAAATCAGCCCCTATCGTGCACTCGTACCCGACCCCGATTCAAGAATCAGGTATCCAAATACCCGACGCGGGTACCCGTACCCGATGCCGGCTGGTACCCGCACCCGAAATAATTTTTTTTTTAATTTCTTCTTATTATCATTAAGAATGTTTGTTATTAACCTATAATTATTCTTCGATGAATTTGGTATTGATTAACATAATAACAATGACGAATTATTATATTGTATTTCTCCAAATTTGTGAAATATTAATTTTTATGTATGATTTTCATTAATGTATATTCTAAAGGATGCAAAGTGACTTATCTAACCTAACCTATAACCATGAAATATACAAAGTTCAAGAATCTACAACACTTTTTTTACATTTCATTCTAATTTTAAAAAATTCAAAATATTCTCTTTATTTTTTCAAATTTCCACCTATTTCTAATAATTAATTAATTGATTAATAAATAAATTAATTAATTGGGGAGCTAATTAGCGGGTAAATCGGGTACCCGATACCCGAATCTTCCGTGCCCTCAATACCTGATCCCGACCCCGAAACCGACATTTGCGAGTATCGGGTCGGATCGGGTATTACCCGAAACCTGATATCCGATTTTGCAGCCCTACGTTTATGTAAGTAAGATTTAGATTCATATGAAATTAATTAATTTTGGAAATTAAACTATGGACCGAAAGAGTTAGCTATGACTTTATAGTGCATGCATATGCATGTATTAAAGTAGACAACCCGATAGGAGCAGTAATAAATGTTGCCATTGAGGTTAATAAGTGTGACAAATATATATATATGTATGAGAAAAAGAAAAAAAAGTCAGGCCAAGAAATGGTTGAACACAGAATCATATTATCAGATTAATTCGTACATGTCTTTGCAGAGCGTCGATAAATAGAGAAGCTGCTATGTTATGGTAAGTAGCTAATATAATAAACTATATATTGATGACGACAAAAACTTGCATCTGTTGTTCGACTTAGCTATGATACCAAATTTATTAAGAAAAGTTGAAAAATTGATGCTTTTAGAGAATAATCTAGCTTTCTAGTTATCTACGACGATCAAATATTTCACGGTGTTTCAACCGACTAGAATCAGTTTAATCCAAGAAAATCCAATTGGGTGCCATACTAACTGAATAATTAGAACTATTCATTGCACATCAAGGTTTTATGACCTCTATAAATACATAGAGTTTCCATATCTCTTGCACTAGTTCAGAGTCACTACTAGATACAAGTCCAACATTTATCATGGAGTCTCTATTGCCCACATTTTTTGACATCCAATGTTCTTTTGTAAAACCAATATCTTTGATTTTAATCATTTTCTTTTCCTGTGAGGAAATCATTCTAGTTTGTTCATTTTAAATATTTTCTATTTTATTTTAGAATAAAATTAGGTCCGTCATATTATTTTTCTAACACTGTACATATAGTGAGACACCACTTAAAAATCCAATTAACATTTAACTATACCAAACAATGGAACATTTATAATAGGACTGAAAGAATATATTATAATGGATTCCTTTTGCTCTGAAGGCATCTACAAGTTACGAACAATTCTTCCATTGTGTTCTTTTATTTCCACTATTATTTAATGTAACTGTTCCTGGAATATTGTTATGAACAATTCATCCAACAAACTTTGTTTGTTCAACTTTCACTATAAGTTATACTTCATTCGTTTACGAAGAGTGTGATGTGGAGGGAAGGCATGTATTTGAAGAAAAATATTTGGAGATGTATTTAAGTGGAGATGGATCCTAAAAAGAGCATTTGATGTGGGAAATATATTGGGTAAGAGGTTTATGGGCCAACTAAAAAATAAAAACAAGTGGTAGAATTTTTTCTATATATTGAGTGTGAATGATAACAAAAATATAAGAGGTTATGTCATAAAATGAAAATACCACATTCTTTACGGATGAAATGAGTAACTCATAATTGTGTGCACTAACTTGAGCAATGTAATTTTAAAAAAAAATAAGGTGCAATTCATAAAAAATACGTTTGAATAATTATATTTTATTATACATATTACATATTATAAAAATAAATATAAAACTCATAAATTAAGTACTATATACAAATGTTAGTTAAAATGAAAAGTTCAATTAAAATAGTCAAAATCTTAATTTCTTATATTCTGACATTCAAGAGTCAGAAATAATTTAGGACACTACATTGAAAAATTTACAAAAAAGAGCCCTGAAAAAAAAAGTAAAAACCAACCCAAAATGCACCATAAATGCACCTGATTCGTGAGGTGGACACACCTGATATGTGTATCCATTTTTTTTAGATTCGCTGGTGGCGTATCTTGTGTCCATCCCCCGTGAATCGCACCTGGCACCTGCACTCTATGTGTATCCGATATTGCAATATGATATTTTTAGAAAAATATGTGCATTAGTGATATGAAGTCAAGAATAATTCGATCAATTATTGACACAAAAAAAAAGACTTAACAACATGAGATTTCCATTATATTTCACATGAATGGGAAGAACTCCCTTTGTCTCCAAATAAAATAATTGTTCTATTTGAAAAAAAAAATCCATAAAATTGCGTTTATTTTTTATAACTGACAAGATACATAGTTGAGTAATTTAATCCTCATTATTATGATTAATTTCTCAATTCTCAATCTTTCAATGAGATATGTATCAAACAAAATTTGATCAAATGATAAAAATTATTGTGGGCCTAGTTTGAGATATTTGAATCCATTTTAATAAACAATAGATTAGCCTATATTATTTTGTCTATTTAGATTAATACTGAAAAGAAAATGCTATCTATGTATCTTATTTCAGAATTCTAAATAACGTCAAACTTTTACTTTTATCCTTTTCATCGTTCAATTTTTTCATGCAAATACCTAAGAATAAAAGAGTATATTTATCTACTTTTTTAACGTGCAATTTCTTATGACACAGATTATTATATATATATATATAATTCGGAAAAAAAAGTTAGTAGATAATTTAGATTGAAAACAGGTAAAATTTTGTAGAGCTAGCGACGGCGAAAACAAAAAATTCTCGATTGGGTACAGATGATCTCGAAGCACACGATTAAAGTGTGGGAAAGACAAACCACACATGAACTTGGTAATGCTCTTACAACTTACACGTGAACTTGTTTTCTTCCCCTTTGGCCTTATCGCACACTCAAAGATCTCTCGACTTTTACCAAATCTTTTCGGTTGCATGCATTGAATCCAACTGCTCCTCTCCCCGCCACACGTTTGGAAACATTCCAGATTCTTGGTCCGATCACGACCCCGACACGTGTGTGCGCCACCTAGTACGCCGTCACACCGCCGGAAGCTTAGGCCGCACTGCCGCTACGTTTTTGCCGAGGAGGATTTGATGATTGATACTAATGAGAAGATCTCTCCAGCATACGACGCAGTATTATAATTATTTGTATTTGAATATTGGATTTGATGTCTCTAAAACTGCTATCTATCTTGGATACTTCATTAGCATTTTTTTAGATTTTATTATTATTTTGACGGAGCATTAATGGCTTTAACTTTAAGGCCCAGTTTGGTAATGCTGCTAAGGCCATGATTAGATAATTAATCATGGCCCAATAGTGTTCTATTGGTGTTTGGTAGCCCAGTGATCTTTCATCTCGGCCCGTCGGGCCGCGTTTATTAATCC
Organism: Monilaria moniliformis; assembly: GCA_034509125.1. Taxonomy (NCBI): domain Eukaryota; kingdom Viridiplantae; phylum Streptophyta; class Magnoliopsida; order Caryophyllales; family Aizoaceae; genus Monilaria; species Monilaria moniliformis. Next base: position 20,365 of record JAYDZE010214310.1, read on the forward strand.
AAAGCCCGCCATGAATAGTGCTGTTTTTTACCACTTTGGCATGTTTCCCAATCGCAGCCATTAGGTGCGATTGGGCACTGTTGGCTCCAGATTTCCTCTATACCCCTGCTCTCTCCTCTCTCTACTCTCTACTCTATACCCCCGCTCTCTCCTCTCTCTACTCTCTCCTCTCTCTCTCGACCGCACTCTGTGTTTCCGGCGTTGTTGTGTTGCACCTTGTGGCTGCATGTGAAAATTGGGGCTTCGATTTCTCCGATCCCCT
>JAYDZE010214421.1:0-20623 GCA_034509125.1 Monilaria moniliformis
GAGCTAACTGCCTCAACTGTCTAATAGTTGAGCTGACTGGATGCTGAGTCGTTTGGAATTGTTAAGAGTTCGTTATTTTCCCTTGAGCTTGGAACGATTAAGACTTCGTCATTTCACTTGTAAAAGCGCATTCACATTTCTTCTTTATTTCTTCTTTCTTCACTTCTTCTTTCTTTATTTCTTAACGGTTTTACCAGCCTACCTTCTTCCTCTTCACTTCTTCAGCTGCTGTCGACCTTCTTCCTCTTCACTTCTTCAGTTGCTGTTATCAGTTTCATGAATACTAGCTTTGTCTTCGACAACCATGGCAAATTTGTCGCCGCTTTCATCGAATTGCACAAGCGACGCTTCGTTGCTCAGCTTGCAGTAGAAGCTTCGCCTTCCTCGGACCAAATTGACCGGCGCCAAGCACTGTTCGTGGCCAACGGTTAGCGCCAGCCACTCCGAATCGATTTTTTGTGAATTTTGACGGTCTTGAGTAGCACGAAGGGGTCGGCGTCATAGATGGAGATGGAAACCGAACCATCGGCGTCGGCTGCGAGAAGGTTTCGCGGGAGGAGGAGTGTAGAAGGCGACATATGTGATCGAGGCGGAGTGGTGGAAGGATCCTATCTCCGAAGAGGAGGAGAGGTCGTAGACTTTGACGCAGTCGTAGACTTTGATGATGGAGAGGTGGGAGGGGAAGGAGAAAAGTGGGGTTAGGATTAGTGAACGGTTCAGTTTGTAGCCCCAAATGGAACGATCTTACAATCCTGCAACCAAACTCATCTTTGGAGAAGCCGAGAAAGAGAAGAGAGAAAGATTAGAGACTGAGGGTTTAAGAATAAGAAGTAAGAACTATGGTGAGTCATTTTCAGGGTTTTGGATAATAAAATGGGTTAATTTTAGGCCTAATCAACATAAGGCCGTCCACAAAACAGACCTTCAATTTTTCCTTTCTTACATTATTCATTTTTCTTTTTTTAAATTTTTTGATAATTCATATTATTTGTTAATTTTATAAACTAAATTTGATTTTTATTAAAATAAATTTAATAACATTATGAAATTCATGATTATATTTTTAAAATTCAAAAAATATATTAGCTAAATTCCTAATATTACATTATCGAAAGCAGAAAAAAATGCATAATCTAAATCCTAATATTATATATTGAAAGCTAGAAATTATATAAATTAAAAATTCATTTACTCGTCGGCTGGACCGAAGCGGTTCCAAATGTTTTCAATCAAATCCGCTTGTAGTCTGCCATGCATTTCTCTATCGCGGATTGTCTCACGGCGAGCTTGGAATACCCGAAATGCTTGAGGTGCACCTTGAGTTGGTGCCTCACGAGCGGTCGAGGTGTCGGCAGTTTCTTCGTCTTCCCAATCAGTCGCTTCCTCGCCTTCGTCTTTGATGATCATATTGTGCAAACAAATGCACGTGTACATGATATTGACTAAGATGTCTTTGAACCAATTACGCCAAAGATATTTGACAATGACTTGAAGCACGTCGAATGTTCGTTCAACATCATTTCACGTCGTCTCTTGTTTCTGGGCAAAACGAACTTGTTTTGGGCCGATGGGACAAGAGATGCTCTTCACGAAGGTTGGTCATCTTGGGTAGATGTCGTCGGCCAGATAATACCCCATGTCGTATCGACGACCATTGGCGACAAATTGTATCGTCGGGCCCTTCCACTCAAGACGTCGTTGAAAACGTCGGAATGGTCGAGTACGTTGATGTCGTTGTTAGAGTCGGTGGCACCAAAGAAAACATGCCACATCCAAAGTCGTTGGTCAGCCACTGCTTCAAGCACGATAGTCGGATGACTACCCTTGTGCCCGGTTGTGTATGCGCCCTTCCATGCGGTCGAGCAATTATTCCATTCCCAATGCATTCAGTCGATGCTCCCAAGTATGCTGGGGAAATCATGTCGTGCCTCATGCATACGCAGCAGTTGGAGGCAATCTTGGGCAGTAGGCCTCCTCAGATATTCTGAGCCGAATGCACTCTGAACTCCTTTGTAGAAATTTTCCAAACATTTTCGGCCCGTTGTTTCGGCAACGTGCAAGTATTTGTCAAATTGATCCGAAAATCCCACAGTCGTCAATTGTCGGATGGCCGATGTGCATTTGAAAAGCGTGGACAGACCTTAACGTCCAGTGTTGTCTGGCAGCTGTTGGAAGAATTGTTCACATGCTGCCAACGTCGATGATATGCGCATGAACAAAGACCTGCGCAAACGGAATCACTGACAGAAAAAGGTCGAACCCCATCGCGGATTTTATGAGAAATAATCTGCAAAGAGACGTGCGTTGGCCTCTTCTCTATCCCGGTGCACGTATGTCCTTGGGCGAGGTTGATTGCCTCAATTTCCTCCAACACACGTATTGCAAGCTCGCCGGTATTGCGAGCCATTCGAAGAACATTGTCCACCGATAAAGGATCTTCGGACCCATTGTCGCCGCCGAATGGATTCATGATACACAGAATGGAACAAATGGGAGAAATTATAGAGGAATGAGAAGAATTATAGAGATGTTGTTGTGTTAGAAATGAAGTGGAGTGTTGTGGTATTTATAGAAAGAAGCAATTAAAAAAAATAACCTTCAACGGCTAATTAAAAAAAATTAAAAACATCGAAAAATTTGCCCATTCTCGTGTCTGGCGCGTAAAGCACACTCATGCTCTCATTGGCCGAGAGGCGCAAGCTCGCCTCACCGGCGCGTGACGGGAAGGGACATGCAATGAGCCAAGGCTAAAGCTCGAGCCTTTGGCTCGCAGCTCCAAAACAGCGGCCTATGGGCGGGCGGCTCGCGTTACTAGCCGCCGTTGTCAATGCTATAACGCCCATCAACTTTCTCGATCACAAGATTCTTGGGGCCCTTTTGCTATGGCGGATAAAGCCAGAGAAGGCTAAGTTATCCAGACTTTGTGAGCTGTTTGGTATCATTGTCGTTAATCACGGAGGCCAGCATTACTAAATTAGCCAGCGCAAGCCCGGTGTAAACAGTGGGTTTCGGCTATTATTTGTAACCCACCAAAAGGGTCAGTTAGTGTATGTTCATCGGGCTCTGTGCCAGGATAAGGCCTTCAATTCCTACAATGTCCTTATTGAACCTTTAGATTCGAGCTTAGAGGAGAAGCTCTGTAGCATCTGTTACCCACTCATCAATATTTTTTTATTTTCTTCGGTTATCTGAGTGTGATTTTGTAAGAGGTTGTTCATATCGTCGGGGAGAGATCAATTCTGCAAGGTGGACAAATTATGTCTGGGAATTTCATAAGACGGTAATTTGGTAACATTAGGTTACGATCGAGTTGCATTCGTAGATAGTGGTAGCGAGACAATGCGTACACGTTGTTTGTTTGATAGTATACATGTATTGATTTCAATGTTGAGTAAAGTTTATTGCTTCGATTATTGCTGGACAATAATCTCACTCATGCCTTGGTGTTGTTGTCGTTTACAATCAATGTGATATTGCCTAAAAAATCAACATGATTTATGTAAGAATGATATTGCCTGCATGATATGTATTTGCCTCAAGTTTATGTGGAATGTTACATCTATTCGGGCGAAGTTAGTAATACTCCTAAACTGCCATACATGATTCAAGTTGAATGTTGATAGTTTTTCTCACAAATCGGTTATTGGACAACGACGAGGATATGCCGGCTTTTTGCTGAATAACATCGAGCATTGGTTGTGATTGATTTTTCGGGTTATTTTGAATTTATTTTTTTGTAGTTTGAGTAACTGGATTTTGCTGATTGGTGTAAATGTGTTTTACTGATTTTTTTACGCTTTGCAATACGATATATTTATGTCAAAGGTTCCATACAATCACATGTTGATGGAATTTGATGTGGTAGTGCGACAAACTGTCCCACAGAAAATTCCTCATATGAATATCATACTGAATTATCTTTTCAAATGCAACACCCTTGCACATTGTGTAGCGTATTTGTATGAGAAGATGAGGAGGGGTAGAAATTATCGCTCATCTACTTATATACTATTAGAACAGATTCAACGTTAGTATTTGTTGGAGAGGACTTGGTCATTTTTTATTTTTCTAGCATTATCCAAAAATTCTAGGAAGCAAAAACGTAACCATTATCCACGACCGTATGAAATGATAAGTAGGATGCCCGCCCAGATGAAACACATGGGCAGATTGACTGGAGCTACTGATAGTGATTGCATAGACAATCTTAGGATGGACGAAAACACTTTTGGTTGATTGTGTGTTTTGCTATGGCAACTCGGCGACTTGTCTGATGGTAAATATGTAACTATTGAAGAACATGTAGCTATGGTTTTAGGAATCCTTGCACATCACAGATAAAATAGGATAGTTTGTTTTGACTTTTAGAGATCTGATCAACCAGTATCCCGTTACGTGCATCTAGTGTTGTGTGTCATTTTGAAACTGCATCATTTGTTTTTCGTGAGACCCGATCCTGTGTCAGACGACTGTGTTGGTGGAAGTGGTTTAAGATAGTGTGTTTAATCACATTTTCAGTACATAGTTAGAACAACTATTGTAGCATACACACATATACCTATGATTTAACACTCATTATTTTCTTTGTTTCGAACGTTATACGTGTCTTCAATAGAGCTGTTTAGGGGCATTAGATGGTACTTGATGGTCGGTAACGAGGATAAGCTAAGATTTAGGACAAGAAATGGACAAATTGCCACTAACACTCTCGCTGTATGTGATAGAAAACCACATTTTTGTCTATATGTTGCATGGTTGGTAGATCTCAGCATGTGATAGTCGGGTCCTGCGAGATGCGCTTAACCGGGAGCATGGTTTGAGAGTTCCACGAGGTGATCCTAAATTTGCATTTGTTGTTGTGTTTTTTTTTATAGAAAATTACTACTTGTGCGACAACGGTTATGCCAACGACGATGGTTTTCTGACACCGTACAAAGGGTTTATGTACCTTTTGAAGGAATTTGGACTAGAAACTGGTAGCCCTCAGAACCCTCACGGGTTACTTAACACTAGACATACTAAAGCTTGAAATGTAATAGATCACGCATTTGGTATAATAAAGATGAGATGGGGTATTTTGCAAAGTGCATCTTATTATCCAATAAAGATCCAGATGAAGCTCATTATGGCGTGTTTTTTGCTGCACAATTTCATTCGCAGCGTGGTAGAAAATGATCCGCTGGAACAGGAATTGGAAAGTGGGATTAACTCTACCCATCATGAGGAGGATCATCTTGATATTGAGTTCGTTGATGGAGTTGATCTCACGCAGGAGTGGAATGCTAAAAGGGATGAGATTGCGCACACTATGTGAAATCATGTGCTATCTCTACATTAATGAATTGTGCATAAATTTAATTTCGAGTACAAATGTGCATTACTATGGAAATATGATCACATAGTGTCAATTTGGGGGGTCTTTATAACTAATGTTAGTTGATCTCCTTTGTAGGATAATGATCAAGGACGGGACTCCAAGAAGATGGCACCCAATTGTGTCTCTGGGAAGGGTAAGATGTTGTTACTTTGTGTTGGGAAGTCCGCGCTACACGCCAGTCATTTCTTCTTCAAGTGTTCGATCGATGGAAATCACGAACTTCCATTTTTTTGGTGCAACGAATACCACAAAAATGATCTAGGGGACTTGGTACCTGAATGTGTGTTGTCGCAGTCCTACACTACGAGTTCAAAATGTTGCAGAAGGTGTATCATTTTCAAGGGGAATGGAAATAAGTGCAAACAAAATAGGAATGTGAGTTGCCCGACTTTAGTCTGAGATAGATATTTGTGTTTCCTTCATGTTCATGGCTACAATATTTCTTCTTCTTGGTGTCATAATAAGCAAACTTTTATAAGTAATTTTATGCTTTTTTGAATTCATGGCCTAATTGATAAATTGACGGTCAGAAATGTTTGTTCAACTCTTGAACACCAAGTATTCGCTCAAATTGATGTGTGGGTGATTTGTTATCGATTTGAATTAACTCACATGGATTATATTTTGTTTTTTAAATATGTGTCAATTACTTTCAATTTACCACCATTACGGTTTAAGGACAAATCCATTGCAATAAGTTTCTGAATTGGAAAATGCTTACGACAATAAAACACCTGGTACAACATGTTCAAGCGTAGGTTTACAGTAAGGTTCTAACAAACGAAGCATTACTAGATAGGGGACATGCCAAAGGAGCTACATCGGCAAAGGTTAAATCTTAATGCTCAATTATGACGCGGAACTGGATATCTTCCTTGTTGACAAGTTCGAACACGATGCTCATCCCGGCTCGCAAGTTGTTATCTTTCATAAATTTCTTCCATCCTCGTTGCCGGCGTATCTTGCTACCACGGATTTTCATGGAAACATCCCATTTTTGCTCACTAACAATCAATGTTGCATCCTCTTTAATAGCCCGACTACACACATTTTAATTCCAAAACCGGACCGGCAAATTCTGAAAAAGGAAAGTATAATGTTTAATGTCGTACAAGATATATGGTTTACGTGGAAAAGTTCAAAACCGATTGCATCAAGTAGTTTACCACGCATCTTTCAAGGTACAATTTGTGCAATTCTTTAGGAAACTTTGGATAGGTCGTGGGATCAACGTCTTCCGAGGCTTCATCCTGGAGCTCATTAGCAATATTCTCAGCCACATCTGCTTCCTCCTCTAGTTGATCCGATGAATCAGAATGTCACCAAAATTTATGTGGTGAACGACCAGAGCAATTGAAAGGTTATGGTAAAAAGAGAATTGTTAGGGAGACCATATATAAACTTGTAGGATTACCTCTGGTCTCCTAAATGACAAGACAACCATTCTACAGGCAACGTTGCACACGGTAGACTCCTACAGCCGAGTACGTGAAAACCATAAAATCACCTCACTGCATTCCATGTCCTTCACAAATACTGCCCACCCTCACTTGAAATACACATGTTTACAACTATGACAGACTTGCACTTCTCTCACCATATTTTCAGCAATGACTAACACACAGATAGTCGGGAGGGGCTGGGATAGTTTTTCAATGAAGCATGGAGGGAGTCTCTGGTGAAGAAGTTGATTCATCAAGAAAATACCTTAAGCCCGACAATAAATAAAACGATACACAGTAAGTGGAAAATTAACAAGTTCGTGCAATCAAACCATTTTGTCTTCACTACTTTCCGAAAAATATATTTTGAAAAAGTTTGGTTCGTTGGCGGCATGGTCCCCCTCATTTCTACAGATGAATCCGCACCACTAACATTAGTTGTTGATAAAGCCACATTACTGAATAAATCACTGTAGTCAAAAGACACCTACGTCGCTTTCGATCTCGAAGTACTTGCTGCCATGTTGAAATAAAATTTGTTGATTTGGAGCTCTGCACTTATGGAGTTGTAGGACCGGAAAGAGGCGCCCAATCAATATTTATTAAATCATGTAGGTTTTCATTTGTGGGCCCAAATATGTCTATATAAAATAAAAAGCATTCCATATCTATACAAAATATCACATGCCTTCTTTACAAATACTTTACGTAAGGAATAAAGCTGATATTGGCCCATCTTCTTATAACAACATGCCAATAATTCATGTAAGCATAAGGAAGTGAAAAAACAAGACACCAATCACACGTTTTTATGCATATGGAATCGTCAAGTATCTATTTGACCACTCAACTTTGTCTTTTGCATGAAGTGTGAGAGGAAACAGACAATAGTATTGTTGGCCAAGTCACCCTCGATGGTTGGTGTTATAACCAATTGTATTAGATATTTATACATGTTTGTCTCGAACATAAACATGGACATATCCTCTTTCAACCAGGCCAATCAATATACCCCTCCAAAGTTGTTTGAACCATGGATTTGTTTGGCCGGGCCGTCTAGGAGACAAGGCTTCGAGTTGGTTGCAGATGGCGGTGAGAGCGGCGTCTCATCGCGGTTTGAAGTAACTTGTGGTGGTAGCGGGGTGGTTGGTGGTGGGCTGGTGGGGGGGATGGTGCGGACTGTCTCAATGTGACTGAGTTGGCCGCCTGTGGTTGGTTGTCAGCGGGCTGGACGGCGGTGTCCACTCCGTCAAAGCGGTGATGATACTCATTGAGGAATTCCTCTTTTGCCGAGATTAGGTGGGTGTCGACTGCCTGAAGTTCTGTCATGATAGTGTCCATGCTCTTCTCGACATGTTCTAAACGTTCGGCGATTGTGATGGGTGCTATGGTGAAGACGTTCACCGCACCAATTTATGTCGAGTGAAGCGGCGTTGACTGTATTTTGCGGGATAGTGCTTGTGTTCACCCTAGAGGTGGCCGTTGATGAGGTCGTGCAGCGTGTAGTGCTGTGTGAGTTTATGTGGTGTGAGTTTATGTGGTGTGAGTGTGTTGAGAGTTGTGACGGTAAGCACGACAACTGTAACAGCAATGAATAATAGTATATATAATCAAATGGAAGCTATGTGTAGGACTAAGGGGAACCCGCATCCTCTTGCGAGGCCTCAACCTGAGCAAATACCTAGCTCATGCGAATTTTCCATAATATTCCCCAATCGTTCGACGATTGTGAGGGGTGTCATAGTGAAGACGTTTACCGCACCAATTGATGTTAAGTGAAGAGGCGTGGACTATATTGCGTGGGATAGTGCTTGTGTTCGCTCTAGAGGTGGCTATGGATTAGGTCGTGCAGCGTGTAGTGTCGTGCGAGTTTATGTGGTGTGAAAATGTCAAGAGTTGTGATGGTAAACAGGGCAATTGTAATGAACGAAAAGGAATGATATTATTGAGAATTGAATGGAAGCTATGTGTAGGACTAAGGGGAACCCGTATCTTCTTGTGAGGACTCAACCCGAGCAAATACCTAGCTCGTGCGAATTTCCCTTAATCTTCCACACCCCTCTCTCTAACCTCAAGAGAGGTTTATATAGGTTACAGTTCGACACTCCTATTACTACTAGGACTTGATCAAGGCCTAGAAGATAGGCTGATATATTTAGAAGTATCGAGCTATCATCTTACGAAAAATAAACATGAATCTCGGTTTTTCTCCCGTGCGTGGTCTTGCGCACTACCTTGCACTATGTTGTTCGCGTTGTGCATCCCCTGTGTAGGATTGCTATCAATTGCCTAGGGGGACCAAACAGCCTTGCGGGCCTTGCTCGCAAGGCTGGGCCTAGGCGATACGTGTGATATGTTGTGCGGGGGGCCGGTGTTGGGGCATATGCGATTGAGATGCGGGCATGTTGCTCCAACTCTCGTCCTACTCAGAGCATGACATCGTAGATGCCTCAAGACTGTGCGTCTAGTGGAGTCCCATGGTGTGTATGGTCCGGCTATCAGGGGTGGTATCAGACGTCTTGGTGGGGTCGGTGTTCTCCTGGCGTAGGGCCGGTGCACGTGCTAGCAAAGGGAGTTAATGGCCGGGACCACCGGCGTGCCGTGCGGGTTTAGGGAGATCTGAACGGTAAGCATTGTAGGTGTGCTGTGACTGGTGGGGCCGGGCTGGGTGGTGGTGGGGAAGGGCAGGGATCTGGTACGGACGGTTTGTGGTGTTGGGTGTGGAACGTGGGTGGTGGGTGTTGGGTAGAAGCACCTATTAGGGGTCGGGATCGGTGGTCATGGCGGTGGGGAGGTTGGATGGTGTGTAGTATGCTAATGTGGGTGGAGACGATGGTGGTGGCTGGGCAGGGGGTGATGATGGATGGGGGTGTGAGGGGATGGAATGATTGATGATGTGTCGACCGCTAATGGTTGGGTGTAGGAGGCCGCGGATAGGGCTGGTTTGGGTAGGCCGATGGCGTTGATGGGTTCCAGCGGTTGTGTGGCGGGTGGGTGTGGGGGTGGTGCCGAGTCTTCCGAGAGTTCGATAATCTCAACAAATCCGCACTGTAGTTCCCAATTCAATTCGGCAAGATAGGCTCGAAGCAGTTGCTACAAGGGAATAGTGGTGGTTAGACCGGTGGAAGCATTGGCGCGTGCGTTGTGGGTCGTGAGCGGGATGGATCACGCCGATGTCGGTGGGGCAGGCGGGTTTGGTGTTGGTGTGACCTGTGCTACCGCGGCAGCTGTGAGTGGTGCGTCGGACTGTGGTGGGTTGTCTGGGTGGGTGGGTGCTGCCAATGCCTCAAGGTCATGCAACTGCCGGTTGTAGTCATCTAGGAATGAAATGATGGCTGGTAGTTGAGACATGATGATGTTCAGACTCTTCTCGGCATGTTCCGATCGTTCCAATCATTCCACCGAAAAGGAATGATATATTTGCGCACTGCCTTGCACTCTGTTACCCGCACAGGGGATGCACAAGGCGTGCAACACAGCGCAAGGCAAAGCACAAGACCGCGCACAGGAGAAACGCGGTGCGCGCAAGCAACGCGCGCGCGCTTGCCAGGCACATGCGAGCGCCCAAACAAACAACCTTGCACAACCGACGCAGCATGGATGGATGATGGCTATAATTAATTTAAAAGATTCATAGAGTTAGTAGAGTCATTTGTTATGTTGAGTCGTGATTATCTCCTTAAGAGATAATCCTAGGTTTTATCTTTATCATTTAGCTTTATCTTTTCCCCATGAATCTATCCTTTTGAGATTCATGTTTATCTTTTGTAAGAAGATAGCTCGATATCTTCTTAAGATATCAGTCTATCTTCTAAGTCTAGATTGAGTCCTAATAGTACTAAGAGTGTCGAATTGTAACCTATATAAACCCCTCTTGAGGTTTGAGATAGAGGTGTGAAAGATTAAGGGAAATTCGCACGAGCTAGGTATTTGCTCGGGTTGATACCTCGTAAGAGGATACGGGTTCCTCTTAGTCCTATACCTAACTTCCATTAGATTCTCAATACTATTATTCATTTTTGTTCATTACAATTGCCCTACTTACCATCACAACTATCAACACAGTCATACCACATAAACTCGCACGGCACTACACGCCGCATGGCCTCATCCACGGCCACCCCTAGGGCGATCACAAGCACTATCCCGCGCAATATAGTCCACGCCTCTTCACTCGACATCAGTGGTTGTGAAAACAATTGGCGAAGACTTCGTTGATCGATTCGAACGGTGAAACTGCGGCCAAGCAAGTAAGGGCGCCAATGCTGGATAGCAAGAACCAAAGCCATAAGTTCTTTTTCATATGCCGATTTGGCAACCAATCAAGAAGACAAGTGTTTGATAAAGCACAGAATAGGTTGTATCTCTTGCATGAGGACCGCACCGATGCCCCGGCCTGAAGCATCGTATTCTATGATGAATGGCTTAGTAAAGTTGGGCATGCGTAGGACTAGAGCCGTGGTATGGGCTGTTATAAGAGCCTTGAAGGCCTGCTCCGTCTTTGTAGACCACTCTAATTTTCACACAGTTGGATTCTTTAGGAGAGCTATAAGTGAGGCGGCTATCTTGATGTAATCCTTAATGAAACAACGTTAGTATCCAGTTAGCCCTAGAAATCCACGTAGGCCGCGTGTAGTAGATGGTGTTTGCCAACGTAACACGACTGATATCTTTTTAGGATCCATACGAACCTCGTGGTTGGATACGATATGACCAAGATATAACACTTTTACGACCAATGAGACATTTTTTTATATTGATGACGAGGTGGTGATCATTGAGCATATGAAAAACTTGACAAATGTGATCGAGTTGCGTGTCCCATGATGGACTGTATATGAGAATATCGTCAAAGAAAACTAGAACGAACTTACACAGAAAGTGCCTGAATATGTCATTCATCAAGCTTGGAAGGTTGCAGGAGCGTTGGTGAGGCCAAAGGGCATGACAAGCAACTCGTAGTGGCCTGAATGCATTTGAAACGCGGTCTTTGGTACATCGTCGGGTGCGACCCGTATTTGGTGATAGCCCACTTTTAATTCCAATTTGCTAAACCATGTGGCACCATGCAACTCATCGAGCAATTCTTGGATGACGGGAATGGGGTATTTTTCGAGCACCGTTCATTTGTTGAGTTCGCGGTAATCAACACAAAATCTTCACGAGCCATCTTTTTTTTTTGAACGAGTAAGACGGGGCTAGAGTATGGACTAGTGCTTGGTTGGATGATTCCCGCTGACAACATCTCAGCTACCAGCCGTTCCATCTCATCTTTCTGGTGGTGATTATAGCGGTACGGGCGGACTGAGACGGGCTGGGCATTTGGGGGTAGGGTGATGCGATGATTGGTTGGGCGCTGGGGTGGCAGGGTTGTGGAAGGTGAAGTAACGGTGGGAAAAGAAATGATTACCTTAAGTAATGTGGTGCATGCGGACTCTGGCAGTTCCGAAGATAGACCAAAGGTGGCAGCCGATTCTGATTTTGGAGGACAACGATGGCCCGGGCTAAACTTGAGACCACAACGAAAACATGTTCCGACCACCATGTGTCTTCGTACCTCCTCGATTGGCATATGGCAGAATCAGCGGGGTATGGTGCGTGGTGGTGCATACTGGGTGGGGGGCGCTGGTAGTGCAGGGTCGAGCTACTAGACGTAGATGGCCTGGTTGTGGAATGGGGCCGATAGGATTGCAAAGGCGCAGGATTGGGTTGTTCACGACCCGACGATAATGGTGATGACATATGATCGATGTGTTTCGCCATTTGAAGAGCAGCAGGATAGCTTGTTAAGCTGGGGTCCTTGATGTGCATATGTATGTGTGACTTTAGTCCTCCCAGAAAAAATCCTAAGTATTGACGATCAGTGAGGTTGGGTAATTGGGCGAGATGGCCTTTAAACACAGCAATGTAATTGTCAAGGGAGCCTTCTTGGTGTGTCATATGTAGGGCCTCGTACCCATCGAGAGCCTGATCCGTCCCGAAACGAATGAGAAGCTCCTTACTAAATTGTTCCCACGAAAGCGTGGGAGATCGGCGGAGCAACAACTGAACCCAGGACATGGCTGGTCCCGTTAATGCTATCATTGTTAAGTCGACTCGTTGGCCATCGGGGTGCGATGGACAAGGAAATACTGTGATGCTCTCACTAACCAACCAAAGGCATCAGTGCCATCGAAAGGTGGGAGTTCCATGGCTGTTGCAGCGTGAAGAATTAATGGTTTGAGTGTCATATGGCTTTTGGAGTCGAGGGTCTCATTTGAGGTGGTGGCTGTGTCGGCGGGGGTAATTTGCGCATGTCCTCGCAAAGCAGGTTGGTGTTTGCTCCTCAATGCTTTTAATCGCCCGACCTTACTCCGCGAGGAAACGTGCGTGGTCATCCGCTGCCTTCTCTAACCCGTCAAGACGTGTCTCTGTGTTGCGTGTGGTGACCATGGTGTAGATACGTTCCCCACACCAAGTGATAAGAGTAAAGGCAACGATGTATTCCAACTATTTGATGAAACACCCTACAGACAATTAATATGTAACAAGTGTTTGACAATATGCTGGAATGAATTTGATGGAACTGAAATAAACTAATACTTGAATAAAATAAAAACAAACAAACTCTAATAAAGAAAGGGACGACCCAGACCTACTCACGATACGACGTCGGAAACTACTACGCGATTCTCCGGATGACCCCCATCAAACCTCCGGGAGTTTATTTATAGAACCACAAAAATATAAAGACTCACCTAAAGACTCCTATTATGACTCAAAGACTAATTCTTAAGTAGATATGGACTTCTCTAACTAAAAGGACAATAATTAAAAAGACAAACATGAAAATAAAATACTATTCGACTGCCACTAGAATTCCTCTCTTTGTACTTGTTTTATTGATATGTTGCCATCGACCGTTTTCCACGAGTATAGACATGCCATGGACGTCGATCGCTATCACAAGGCAAGTAAGCCTCGATTTGGTATGGACCTCACTCAGTGGCTTCCCTTTAACAGCCATCCGCACGTCCCAGACACGTACTACACCATCAGAAGATGCAGATGCCACTAGATAAGGATCCTCCGCCCCCTGAATTAGCACTGCTCTTTAGATAACACGACAATGCCATTGACACGAGCTGCATGAGCATTTCCAACACTGTACACAAATTTCCCACTGGCTGTGTCCCAGCCCGTGATGTTCCTATCTTCTCTCCACCAGTACATAATATGCCATTCTGCCAAAAATTGATGATCGAACAAGTAATTTTAGTTATAATAGAGGTTTAAGTAAGATAATTACGTTAAGTAGATAGCTCTGCTGGTGCTAGTAACCAGTTTTAGTGCAGTTTGTTCAAATTTACAGCAAAGTGTGCACAATTAAGAAGAACGAAATATGATTGAGTGAAATTACTGATCAGTCATATGATGCTCATTTGTAATTGACTGTAAAAATAGTCAAGTTTCCAAGAGAGAATTGAAAAACCAAACAATATGCATCTTAATCAAAATCCAAAATCTCCTCGCAGTATTATCAAATTTTCTGTTTTATAAAATTTATATAAGCTATCATTTAAAAAAAATGACTTAAGAGAGAGCTCACAGCGCCGGAAGCAGCATAGAGATTAGAGGACTTTCTTCGTACTATCCAGCTCGATTATCAACTTCGCATACTCCGCTTCATGAATACTGGGTTTGTCGTCGAGTGCCATGTAAAATTTGTCGCTGCTTTTACCGAATTGCACAAGAATCTGAGTTCAACTCATAAATGCTGAAGTATGATATGATATAGATTAATACTGGTGACACAAAAACTAATTGTTTGTATGAACAATGGAACTTAGAAGCATTACGAAGTGCTATAGCATTATAGGTCAATTCTAAACACATGCACATTGCATCTCTAGCAACATTCAAGATTCCCATTAATTACAAATATGATAAAAGGAATCAAGATATGATCCAGACACAGGAAATACTCTTTGGTAAGAGAGCGTTGTCAGCAATAACACTATTCCATAGGGCACAAGTGCCAGGGTAAATATGTTGGTAATCTGAGGCACTATATTCTGCGTTAGCAGCATAGATCTGGGTTATGAATAAGGGCAAACAAATATATTGTAGGCGAAGTTATTCATCTTAGTCTTCTTGTTTGCAGTATGAAGTACCACAGTTTGCAATAACTGTAGATTTATTTTCTTCAGTGACCACCACATTTACTACTTATGAGAAGTGCTTGCCACTCTTTCTGATATATGTTCAAGGACCTCCAGACATTTCATTGAGCTCCAACAGCTATATGATTTATCAAAGAGACTCTGACTCACACCACGATTGGTGATCCTAGTTTTGCAGCAGCCTTCACATAATCAACGAAATGGTCCTCAACTACGTAGTTTACAAGTTATACTAGAGTGCCACATCTGATTGCCACTGTGGTCTCCGTTTTCCCTACATATGCATGACTGGAAACAGCAGGCCTGAGTTACAACTTTGAATATTAGCTACCAATAGTCTCTACAGGAACAGGAGCCCCTTTCAAACCGATGAAATCGAATTCTATCCCTCACTGTGATTACTCTATGTAGTACCTTCGATACAATTTTAATCCAACAGTGGCAATCAAGACAAGTCCGCAGGTTTTTAGAAATTGAGATTTCAGTTCCAGGACTGGATTTCAGGATAGCAAAAGCCAAAGCCAATTTTTCACTGTGATAGTTCAAGTTTTCTTCCTTCTCTTCCTCTGATATATCCATCAAAACCAAGTCTTGTGCAGGGACATATCCTTCCATTCTAGAGCGACGGGACAAAGCTTCTAATACTCTGTATATTGGTTCAGTGTCTGGGTGTGACCTATCACCTGCCTTGAAGTGGTGAATGGCACCATGCAATTCAACCCAACTTTTTCCAATACTCTTACGAACTCTCTTCTTATTCATAGTGTACCTTACAGTTTCTGCGTTATCCCATTCCTTAGTGGAGCAATAAATATTCGACAACAAGACATAATCTCCACTAGAGAGATGCTTCATTTTGCCAACAGCGAATTCACCCAACTCAGAGTTCTTGTGAGTTCTACAAGCACTAAGCAAAGTCCTCCATATAACCACATCAGGCTCCATTGACATTTCACTAATAATGGTGTTAGCTTCTTCTAGAAGTCCGGCACGTCCAAACAAGTCAACCATTGCTCCATAGTGCTCAAGTTGTGGTTGAATTGAGAAATCCTTCTTCATCAGATCAAAATACTTGCGACCTTGTTGAACAAGACCACAGTGGCTACATGCTGTGATGATTCCAATGAATGTTACAGGATCAGGTGTAATATTTTCCCCTTTCATGGCCGAGAACACTGAAATTGCATCTGCAGCAAGACCATGCATTGCTAACCCATTTATCATTGAATTCCAAATTGAAACATCAGTTTTGTCAGCGGCATCAAATATAGATTTTGCCGTTTCAATTCTTCCACATCTCGAATACAAGTCCACCAGGGCAGATGACAATATGTAATTAAGTTCAATCCTTTTCTCCATCATTAGACCATGCACATACTTTCCGTGGTTAAGAGCGCCAAGCTTTGAGCATGCAGTTACTACAGAAGCAAAAGTAAACCCATCGGGTTTAATATTTGTTCCCAACATCTCTTTGAACATACCTATTGCTTCCACAAACAATCCACTTTTCATGTAACCTCCAATTATTAAGTTCCATGTCACCACATCTCGAGTGGGTAACATGTTAAATACTTTCTTGGCAGTATCAATTTCCCCGTTCTTCAAGAAACTGTCAATCAACAGATTGGCAGAATTCGCATTAGAACTAAATGAACATATTTCAGTGAGCAGTTGGTGAGCAAGTTGGGGTTTGTCACAAACTGCATATGCCTTAATCAACCTGGACAAAAGTGATGGGCACATTTCATATCCTTGTTTTAAGATTTTACTGTGCACAGTAGCTGCAGTTCTGATACTGGATGGAAGCTTGCATGATTCAAGAATGCAGAAAAGGGTTTGATCATCTGAAGAAATCATCAAAAAAGTAAAATCACTTTCAGAGCTTGGACAAGCTGCCAGGTAGTTCACTCTTTCAAGTTGAGCAAATGAAAATTATAGTGAACTAGAATACTAATAGACTGAAACAAATTACAATAAGTAATAAAAACTAATATGTATAATTGTATATTATCATAGCAAAGAATGTTGTACTGAGCTCTAATTGAGCCCAAAGGGACACACGTGTAATGTTGAAAGACATTCTTGTGAATTAAGTCGACTAACACTAACAGAGGCTACAGTTTACATCTTACAAGCCACCCCACTAACAAAGCACAAAATACCAAACCGGCTTTCCAAATGCCAAGTTTTCATAAAAATTTGAGCATAAAACTGCAAAATGATTGCATAGGTATCTTCTCGGATTTGCCTGTGCGGTATACAAGTCAGATCAGCATATCCATTTCAGCATAGCTAGATCATCTCAGAAAAGGAGAAATGAACAACAGAAGAGGCTCTTGCCAATAATTATAACTAAAAAATAAAATAAAGGTCTCGTTCAAGTATCCTCGTACTACTACGAAATTAGCCAATTCAAATAGGCTTACAGCTGATAATCCGGCATAGGCTCACCCCACTGACCAGTATAAAGGAGAACGCAAAAGAACGAGCTCATCAAAAAGTATGAAACTTGAATAATATATCCACCATTTTTCCTTTGTTTCATATAATGAGAATAAGCAAACATAGTATTAATAATAAAGCAATATGTATAATACAACATAAAAGAAAATCAGAAGATGAAATACATAAATAGGAAGAGAAACAACCTGTGGATGGATAAAGGGTTTGAGGTGAAGCGGCAGTGGAGTAAGGATTAGGGCTGAAAATGGCGGCATATCCCCGACGAAATGGGCGCATTAGAGAATATAATCTCCTCACAACTTGCATTCTTAAACAGCTCCCACATTATTTACTTCATGATCGTGATTGCCGAAAGCAGGAGAAAGAAAAGAAGGAAAGAAACAGTCCCACTTTTTCGAACAGGTGATTCTTGGATTTGGAGGAGAGATCAGAGAGGTCTTTTTTCTTCTATCCTAGAAATTTTGTGACATTTTTGGTTCCGGGCTGGATCAAGGAAGTCGGATCCCAAAATGGAAAGAAAGCCCACATTACTATATATAAAAGAAAACTATTTTCTATAAAAAATTTCCCTCCAATACTTCATCCATATCAACATTAATGATAATTAATTCAATTAGTTTAATTATTAATTATATTAATATGTATATGTATTGCTATATGTATATGTAATTAATTGAATTAAGTACAGAATTTCATATTTGAACGTAACTATAATATTATACTCATTTTACTCAAAAAACATTATTTAGTCTATTACTATTTTATTTGATATGATTATGTATTTTATATTATCTTTCTTATAATATATATACTTTAAGAAATATAAAATAATTTAGAATTTTTTACTTAAAAGAATTTCATATTTAGATGTAACTGTAATATTATATTTATTTTATTTAAAAAGCGTTATTTAGTGTATTTTTAGTTTTTGTGAAATGATAATATATTTTATATTAGCTTACACTTTTTTAAAGTATAATATGTTAGGGATAGTAATGAAGAATCATTTTACTGTCAAGGATCTCATAGGATAATGTATATAATTGATACACAATTTAAATTTAATCTATTAGAACACATTTAGACATGCAACTGAAAATTGAAACAGATCCCTAGGCATACTTCTAGAGTTCAGAAAAGTACTCTTTTACATAATCTTCTTATTGATTAGTGTAATAGATGGCTAGAAACTCCCACCGCTCCACTACAACAAATCTATCTTAGAATCTTTTGACATAATCCAACAAACAACTTGAATATTGTGTGGGTAATATACTATCAAGCTTAATAACCGGGATGGAAAATAAAAATCACTCAAACATGTATTACATATAGGGGGACGAAATTGTGAGTTAACATGCTTATGATTTTCGTCCTCCACTCATTTAGTTATAGAGGTGGTGGGCTAGGTCGGAGATTTCAAGAAGGATTGGGATTGAGCCTCATAATAGGCTTAATTCTTTAAGTTGAGCCCAACTTAATTAAGTTTATTAATATTAATTGACTCCATTATAGAATTAATATTGCATTGCCCATCCAGATCCACATTATGAATATGACCAATTTTTAATTTATTATTTTCCGTGTATAAGATTTTCAATATCCATTAGTTAATTAAAAGTTGCTACTAGCTTTTATTAATTAATTTCTTTTTTCAAGAGTAGCATAATTCAAAACTTTATTTATTATACTAGAATAAGTTCCAATTGTGCAGATTTGTATAATAAATTCCTCTTTTGAAAACCTCTTCGGGATATTATCAACTCGGGTTCTCCTGAGATACGATTCTATATAATAACAACCCAAGCATCGCTAGATATTAATTTTCACTGCCCAAAATATCATAAAACCTTGGGTTGCGAAAAATCCGCACGCATCGATCAATCAAAGCAGTGCATAACCAATATCGTATACCCAATGTTGCTTATATAGATTGAGAAATAATCAATCACCTAGACCTTGTAATTCATTTACACAGCGTAGAAGTACATGTCTCATGTAATTCAATTCAGTGTTATACCACATCAGTGTCATTAGTTGGCCAAGATAGGCGCGAACCTGGGATTGACACTGCAACCTTTCACGATAGATAGTCCATGTCTATCTAGGTTGATAAGTTGATTTTCTTCTATAAAAAACTGACCCAAAAATCTTATGTGATCATGGACCTACCATTCAGTCTGCAATATAGAAAGTGAATTTGTTTGCTCAATTTATGATTATATGCTTAAAAATAAGCATCCATAATCTCATAAAGGCAAACCATGTGACACTATTGAATTGTTCTCAATATGTGAGAAATAAGATTTTTAATACAAAGCAGTCCAAAACAAGCTTTTTAGTATACAAACCCTAGCAATCTCCTACTTATACTCAAAACATGATTTCGAGTGTACGTCAATAAATTGAACAAATTAATAAGTTGAAAAACCATCATATTGTTCCACTTATACTCAAATCAGGTCTTCGATACAACTTATACTACCATTCTTTCCACATGATGAGTTAGCGTATTGCCTCTACAGGCTCCTAGTGGAATGGTCTGCCCATTAGTGCATTAATGCACCACTTCGACTAGTTTAGAACTAAGTCGGTAACCCATTTGCACTACTCAACTGCCTCATAACTATAATACACTCTTTACTCGTTTTATGGTACTTGAGTATGTCCATTTACTACAGTATAGTGACTTTGACTAGGGATATAACTTATGTCCTTGTTCCTATGCCAATGGAAAAATAGATATTAACTTATTACCCTCTTTAACATACACAAGACTTCCAATCCTTTGAAAAAAAGGTTACTTTTCTTAACTCCTTCATTTTAGTAGGTGTATAAAGACACTTATGCTGAGTGAACAAATCTATGGGTGCAAACCGATTTTCTTGGATTTTGCTATGCTATGCTATGTTGGTAAGCTTCATTGACTTTGAATTCTTTTGATGAGCACAACATTCCCAAGAAAGTTTCCAACTTCTCAAATTCTTTATCAAATTCACTACAAGAAAAACGCTTATACACTACACTACATATACTACGGTTTTTTGTAAAAACCGTAGTCTTTTGTTATACACTACGGTTTTTCGGACCAACCGTAGTCTATGAGCGTCTTTTTTTCCAAATAGACTACGGTTGCTCGAAAACCGTAGTCTGTACTGTAGTGTATGAGTATCAACCAC
>JAYDZE010214532.1:1768-20623 GCA_034509125.1 Monilaria moniliformis
TCCCCCCCCCCCCCCCCTCCTCTTTCTCTAATTATTTTTCTTCCTTATTTTTTTTCCTTGGGTACCGTTGCTGCAAGCTTATTTTGTTTCTTAATTGAACAGTGTTCATTTGTCGAGCATCGGAACTACAAAGTGGTGTATAGGCGATATGCATCATTATTTTTCCTGGTTGGAGTAGACAATGAAGAAGTAAGTCATACTGTCTTTTAAATAAATAAATAAATCATACTGTCTTTTTACTAAAAAAAAGTCATTCTGTCTCTTACCTTCACAGCTTTTATTTGCTTGAGCTTATAATTCCTCTCTCTTCCTGAATGTGAAGTATATGATGCTTTCTGCATGTAAAGAAATAGTCTGAAAATTTCTGGTTGCTCAACCCAATCTCATTCCTAAAGTACCCAAATCCACTACCCTGCTAGTGTTGTTGTAAACTGGGTAGATCATATGAGTTTAGATCACAGTACACTGTTTAACTTGAATATTAGTGGGATACTATTAAGTGGTCTCTTTTCTCAAAGAGAGAAGATTAAAAAACGAAGAGTAAGTGGAGTCTCATAAAGGTTGTATCCTTACTCATTCTTCTAGGATGTCTGGGCAAACATTTACATATATCTTTATTGATGATTTAGGACATGAAGCTCATTAATTCCAGCTAAAGTTATGGTTCTTCACCAAACTATTTATCAACTAACAATTACTGGCTAATCAAGTACCAGAAGAAAAAGTTTCTTGGTTGTTGTGGACAGCTTTCTGATGTAGATGTTGTGAAAGCCCCAAATGTGGTTACTACTATTGATAGTATTATGAAGCATTATCTTAAACTTCATATATTGGATCTTTATCCACGTGTCAAGGTCATGTAATTTGAAAAGTGTTTGATAGATGAGAGAAAAACCATGTGTTTGTCAAGTTGTGTGGCTAATTTATACCCTCAGCCCAATATTATCTTGTTTATTTATATTGCATTTACCCCAGAAAGAAATTGTCTTTGCATTATTGCTATAAAACACAGCTCTTGAGGAATAGTTATCTGAGGACTTTGATTTTAGTTGGATGGTAGCTTGTGATGATCTCAATTGTGGGTCAAGAGTTGTGGCACAGTTTCTAACCGTAAGATTGGATCCTGACGTACGACACATCAAACCTGTTAGCTGTTGACGCTTACTTATGACTAACATCCCCTACACTTCTCTTCTATGATTTAGTCAGTCAGCAATAGCTATATGTTTTCCTCACTTTTCTATGATTCAGTCTATTAGCATGAGCTATCCTGTTATCAGATACTTGAATGGGGACAGAGGTTTATGTAGAAATAATTGAAGTTTGTGTCAAACATATAGATGAACTAGTATCTTAGAGGATTAGAATGAAAAATGCTTAAAACATTTGAAGCGGGTCGTTGTTCGATCGTCTTTATGCAGCTGCATGTCGAGTCATTGTAAACTGACTGGTTTATTATAGGATTTGGTCAATGATTGTCTAGCTAGGGTAAGTAGAAAGAAATAATGATCCAACTGAGGTAATGGTGAGTGGATAACCACAAATAGAGTGTTTGCATTCTGACTGATAAAATGGAAATGATGGCCATATGAACCTACCCTATCGAGAACAAATAATATAGGCAATGACTTCAAGACATGTGGAATCTTAGAAAGTCATGTGACAATGTCTACATTGTGAACTGTGAAATGTGAAATAGCTATATCTTTGTGGAAATAGCTTTAAGCAACTTGAGAAGTTAATGAGTTGCTTTTGCTTTACTTAATCTAGGTCTTTTTGTGCTTAACATTTTCTTAGAATTCAAAACGAGCTCAAAGGTATTTAATTATGGTAAGAAACTCCATCAAGCTTTGGAAATTGTGCTCTCAGGTTTGAGTTAAATATATATCAACCTTAAGTTAGAGGATGACCCACGGAATTCGGTGCTAAGCTCAAGTAAACTTTACATCTACAATATGAGTGAGCATCTCGTGTTGTAACTATAGCTAAAGCCTTTTAGGTTATTGCAAAGAGGAAGATCGGACGTTTGGGTAGTATAAATTTTGGATTTCTGAATTTCTGGATTTCTGGATTTTATGCTACATTTGGTTTTCTAAAATTATTGTTTATATGTTGGATTAAATATCTCAATGAATATATATGGTACACATACTCGTGATGGATTAAATTAATTGAGGGCCTATTTAATGAAATCTCTTTCACAAGGAACTTAACTGTCAGATGACTGCAATAACCGGGACACACGTGGTGAATCTAACTGTCTATGGATAATATGCTGGCTCTGGTGATAAGCAACTTTTGAGATCCTCCATCGTATGCCTGTTCTTTTGTGCTCATTATGGTTTTGTCCTTTTCCTGGGTATTTAGGGTTATCATATAAACAGTTACTTCAGCAATGGGGACTTGGGAGTTTGATTATTTATTAAGGCACTATGCAGGGGTAACTTGGTATTTTAGCAAATTATCAGCCACTAATCACCAAAAGCACTCATCAGATTGCGTTGCTCATAGTATGCGTCAGCAATCTCTTCCAAAATCTATATACATGTACATCCCACGATTCCCACCTAGAGTCATAGACCATACAAAATTCCCCCTTACTATAATTCTTGTCATCCTTCTAATAGTGGAGCTCTTAGTTGGTATTTGATTAATTCCTCAGCTCCTTGTTTGGTTATGTTTGCAGAATGAACTCGCTATATTGGAATTTATACACCTCCTAGTCGAAACTATGGATCGTCATTTTGGCAATGTGGTAAGTTCCTAATCCCCCCAAACAGATTATGTTGTTTCAACTCCTCGTCACTGCATTTGGACTTTTGCAGTGTGAGCTGGACATCATGTTCCATTTGGAGAAGGCACATTTCATGCTGGAGGAAATGGTTATGAATGGTTGTATTGTGGAGACGAGCAAGGCGAACATCCTCGCTCCAATACAACTTCTGGACAAAGCATCATAGTAAGTTGAACACATTGTATCTTTGCAAATTCTGTTTCACCAAAGACAAGATACTAGATTTCTTGGTTGTGATGCAAAATTATCGACCTTGCATATGACAGAACGAGGTGGGGTCGACCGACCCCACCATCAGCCTACGAGTACCGAAAATTTGTATTAAATTCGATAGTTCAAGCTGCCGTTGATCCCACAGAGGAAACCCAAACATGCTAGATTGAAAGCATTTGTCTTTTATCAGTAAAAGATAACCAACAATAGATCTCTCTTTTACACTCTGGCTCGTCTTTATTATTGTAGGCTATAATGTTTTGCAGCTTCTGATTTCATTTAGAGCCAAAGCATAAAAGTAGAGTTTTATAACTTAATCGCTTTTGAGACATTATATTTTACCAATTTGGAGAAACGTTAAATCTTTTAAGGGTGATTACAAAATTGATTAAGTTCAAAAAATAAATTAAAATAAAATTATAAAATCCAACACTGATAATCTTCACATACAAACTTTTAAAGGTGATCATGCACAGCACCCATCAATTTGACTTATTATAGCCCAATATTTAAAAAAATAAAAATAAAAATAAAATATTGATAAAAATTGCTATTCTATTCCCATAGCCGCAAATAAATATTTTAGTAAATAATAACCATCATCATAGCCCGATTTCCTATGTGAGAGATTCCAACAACTTGATTCACCATAGGTTGTCTTGGTGGTGTACCACCAACACCAGTCTCCTCCATATACCTCAACAGAGGAGATGTGGCAAAGCCAAGACAATATATGGTGATTTGCTTTGGTTTTAGAAAATGAGTTACTTGGTCCTGCCCAAGTGCAGCTATGTAGTCGAAAATATTCATGACAGGAAGAGTCTGATTCTAGAGGAATCGGAATGAGCCAAAATTATAGAATCCAACTAGGGAAATATTCATCAGGATTTGGGAGATATCACACAATCGCAAGAAAAATGAGGCTCTGATGGAATAGATTATTTTATTAAATAGGTGGCTGTTTATCCAACTTTTAATTGCTACTCTTTTACCGATACAAATAGTTGGAAGATCACAATTCACAAGAAACCCACAAGAAGCGATACAAGAAGAAAAAGGCCGCATCTTCTTCTTCTTTGCACAACTAACCTTCCATTCCGATTCCCATTTCCTCTGTCAACATTATTAATCAAAATCAGAAAGAATCCCCAGAATCTGATCAGAATCGCCGCGCTTTTCTTCTTCTTCACGAGATTTCTCCTCTTCATTACGGTATTTCTCTTCCCTTCTCTATTTTTCTATTTCACAAATATCTGGGATTGGTTTTGCAGCAACATTGCAGTAAAATTCTTACTGCATTGTGAGTTTCGCAGTACCATTGGAGATGCTCTAATTCTTCTTCTCACGACTCCTTCCTCTCTGCTCTTAGCTAAGTTAGTTAGTTATTTATAGACAACCAAGTTTAATAGTTTGGTCCCAAAGGATGGTATTTTAATTTCAAATTGATCTTGGAATTGCATATAATCGTTTTTGCTGTTATCAATTCGGCGGTATCTAGTAAAAAAGATCGGCAAGTATTGATAAGAGTTGACATACAGCAAGTGGAAAAATGTGACAGGATTGATCTTGTCGGGAAAGTGGCAAAATTGCAGTTTCTTCCAACTGTCCAGCTTTTATAATGTGTAATAGATTGTTGTTCTAGTTTGCTTCAGAGCCCTAATTGAGTTTTCATTTCGTTAGCCCCTCAAATCTCGGAAGACACTTTTTACCCACTCCGACGCTTCATTCACCGTCCTTGGCTCGAAAGTCTGGTTTAAACTTTAAAGTAGCATGTCTGCCGAATGTATTGAACAATTTCCGATGGTTGATCCCAGGGAACCGTAACCTACATTTAGTAGTCTTCAGCCTTCAATTCTTAGTGCTGAAACTTCTCAAATAATATCAAAGCCATCATCACGCCTAGCATATGTATTAAATCTCGGTTGAGGATCAATTGTTGTTAGCCTTGTTCTAGAAAATTGAGTGCTAAATGAAAGTCTTCAACTATAGTGTTATTGCATTCAACTAGGGATATTCACTAAATGGACCATTTATTTTATATTTTTTTATTAAGCTGATTAGCATCGCCCTTGTTTCCTGTTTGATAATCATTCTAGTTTGGTTGTAATACCAATTGCAAATTCCTAGCATCTGTTTAACAGTTAAGTTATTTGATTTACATATTTGTTTTTAATTTACGGGTTAAGTAGTGGATTGTGGTGATGGTTTCTGCCATTTCAACTTTTTTATGGCTTTGTAAGTTTGATCATTTCCAACTTGCTGCATTCTCTACTGGATAGTCTAATTACTACTTCATTTGACTATTTGATAGGAGAACCAATAATGTTTGCCATAGTAGTCATGTTGCGCACAAGTTGTTTGTTAAGATGCATTATGGGCAGCACATGTGCAATGAGATTTTTCACATTTGTTTCTGCTTGATTTTTCGTGCGGAAATCACTCCCTTGTTTTCTCTCCCCAATCTCCTCTTCCTATCACTTTCTACTTTCTTTCTTGCTTGCTTGTTTTTGTTAGAGGACTGAACCGGGAATCATAGTCGGTCGGTGGCTTAATTGACCAGACCAGTTCAATTATAGTTTCACTTGACAAATTTTCATACATCAAATTGCAGTTGAAGATCAATAAAACTAGTTAAACCACACAATTAAAAAAGCAGAAATTAGAAAAGGGGAAGAAATGAGTCAGAGAAAATCCGTTAATGGGAGGCCATCTGGGACGGATGGCTCTGATTTTTCATATCGAATGGTCATCGATTCCAGTACGCTCACATTTACTGATCTTTTACCTTTTTTCTCGGCTGGTTTTTCCATAAATTTTGGGGATTGCATTTTTTATTTCTATTTTTGTGGATTTTATTATCCTCCCATGCTATGTTGATTTTGAAGGATACCAAAGAGTTGCTGAAGGAAAATCTCGCCTCTGCAAACTGATATTTATCCAGGTATTTTCTAGGTTTATGGTTTTGGTCGTTTTGGTCGATTTAATTGTCTAGTTTTGAGTTGTAGAGTAAAATTTGGGGAAGATAGAAGCCTAAAATCAATCATAATTCCCCCTTCTATGATTTTATTTGTGCGTGTTTCTTTTTTTTTTTTATCTTTTTCTTTTTTTGTCTTTTCTCAAGAGTTAATGGGTTAAATACACGATTTTTACAAGGCAGCTAATTGCTTGATCTATTTGCTCAAGCCTAAAAATTTTCCCTTCATTCAGCACTAGATTTATTTCAAGCAACATTGCATCCTTTGCTCTTAATGTTGTTGGTGCTTATCTTGTTCTTGTAGAAATGTTTGATTTGTTTTATCTGTGATTTTGATTTCTGAATTTCTTGCAGGGCTTTATTCAATTGCTTGCTGCGATAGTTGTATTTTTGCCTACAGTGAATGGGGGAACTCTTGATAGGCTTTCAGTCTCTTCTAGTGCCATTTTCTTTATTTCTCTATTAATAGGAGAATCAGGTAGGCTGAAACATCCTTCTGTCTATTAGTAAATCCCAATGCAGATGCCTGGAGTCTAATTTGGAGGTGTTCTTTTTTCTTTTTAATATATTGTGAAGGTCGAAAGCGTAGCCGTGTTATCCTTTTGAAGCTGTACTTGTTTGGATCGTCAGTTGCTGTTATTATCTCAGTTGTCTCTGTTTTTCAGAGTAAATATTCACTTGAGGTATGATATCTTCCTCTGTGCAGCTTCTGTTCCAAGGAAACATGTCGGTTGAATCCCTTGTTGATTGAACTCCAAAAAGTTTGTTAGACACCTATTAATTCATGATTTTATGTCTAATTGAATATTACGTGTGTGAGTTCTCTGGATAATCATTTTAATAGAGTGTGATTATCATGTAGAATTATGACCAATTTCCACAAAATATATGAAAGTCGTTACTGATGACACATTTGAACAGGTTATCAAAGATTTGAGTAGGTGGGCGACATTAAAGCTGGAAGTTTCACAGATTGGTGTTGTTTCACTTGGTAAATTTCTTTAATGTGATATAGAATGCTGAAAATAAAATTTATTTAATCTGAAAACAAACGTGCAAGTATAATTATTTGTTTACTTTGTATTGGAAACTATGGATGCAGGAGTAATGGTGCAAATATTTGCTTTCATGGTGGCGACCTCCCTCATTCACAATATGGCTCCTCCCAAGAGGTCGTCGTGATCTATTTCGTTGATTTAGTTCTATAGGAGAGCAACCACGTCTGGTTTCAAGTTCAACATCATACAAGGCAGAAGCGGATCCTTTTCTAACTATGTATGATTCCTAAAACTCTTTGTCGGACTCGTCTTGTCCCACATTTTTTTTTATCATATTGGAAAAGATTTTGACCTCGCCTCTTTGAGACCGTCTTAATTGAGATAAGACAGGAAATTTAATGCTTGAATTCATGTGTTTAGAGTACTTCTAGTTCAGTTATTAATCGTTTTGTCTTGAGAGCTGATTTGTATTTTCATTACACATTGCATAATATCTTAAGTGAAAGGCTAGCATTTGTAGATGTTATGATTGTGATAACTCAAGATTATGATCATAATATTTAGAAATATTTGTCACTTGATCAACATTTAGAAAAGAAAAAAAGAAGTTTAATATCAGTTATTTATTTCTGGGAGTGAAACCAGAAAGAAGAGCTTGACCATCATTTAAGCTCAAGTCAAACTGATGATGATGCCTTCTTAGACCAAAAATTGGTGCCAATTATATTGCAAATATTTCAGGAGCTAAAAATCAAGATCTCATGCAACAGCAAAATTTTGGATTTGATTTAATTGAATTTATCCTTTCTTCCTTAAAAATCATGAAACAGAAAAATCTTTCAATATAGAGTATATTCACATAGTGATTTAATCTGAGTTTAAAAGGTTGTGCCCCCTTTTCTTCTACTAGAGAAAGTTGGATCAAGTTATTCCCTTACAGATATTATTTCCTAAATTTACTTCATTGAATCCATTTTAGTTGTCTTTTTTCTCTCTAAATCATAGTCGAATTGCTATGTCTAAGAAAATGTTTTTATTTTTTATTTTTATTTTTTATTTCTCTGTAGTAAGAGCAAGAAAAATAAAGCCTCTGCCAGCTCCCATCATCTATTTGCACTCTCCTATGTCCACAAAAAAAAATTCACATCCCTCAATGACATAAATTTTAATAAAATAGTTGATAGTATATGAATAGAATAAGGGACACACTTTATATATATATATATATATATATATATATGATGAATGTGGTGACTTGTGGGGATTCTATTATTATAAATAATAAGTGGCAAATTATTTATGAATGAATTGAAAAAAAATTGTAGCAAATTTTTCATAAATATAGAGAATATCTTATTTATAATTTTGTACAAAATATTTTGCTATCACTTTGTTTGACCAATTAAACAAACAATTCGAACTATTCAAATTAATGTTTTCTTTTTGTCCACTTATTTAATTGCAGGACCACTGACAATCCCTCGGTTATACAAATAGTGAGACTAGGTGATGAAAGCTATTTCTTTTTAATCAAAATGGAAGTTTAGTATAGTTGTTAAAATTATAAAGATGATAGCAATTTTTTTTTTTATCAAAATGGAACTTTGGGAATAGTTGTTAGAATTATAAAAATTTATAGTTTAATGATATTCTTTCTCTTTAAAAGAATTGAAAATTAGGTATAAATTTTAATCTCTTCATTTCTCAACTAAAAAAAATGTTTCAAAGTCACTTTTGTTGTTTGAGACCAAAATATTTTTGGTGTTGCACACCAATTAGTAAAAAAAGAAAAACTCTATTTTGCTCTTCTTGACTAACTCTTCTTCTCAAATGAAGATTTTCATCTAAATGATTCTTGGATTTTTTTTTATATTCAATTCTTCTCACAAGCATATTTTACGTTTTTTTTAAACCATATGTCGCTTTAATTGAGTACAAGTGAAATTATTATTAACATCATTAATTTTACAAATTACATAAAAATCAAAGCTCGATTTATCTATTTTCTCTATAACTTCAAATAAATGAATAAACGAACAAATCGAGCTTTGATTTTATACAATTTGTAAAATTAACGATGTTAATAATAATTTTTGATGTATTAGAAATAAAATTAAATATATAAAACAAAATAAATAATGCCAACATGGACTAAATGAGAGCGGTGCTTACATATGGTGTTCACATAAGGTATGCAAATTTATGCAGTTATGGAAAATTCCTATTATTATGGCAACTACCGCGTATATTGCGATTTTTATGGGATATGATTATAAACGTGAGATTTGATTATAATATAGAATGATTTCCATTTACTTTATTCTTATAAATTTCATTTTATTCTAAAAAAAACATAAATATCTAATTAGTACAACTGTCAACACAACAATATTTCATAATATCATAATCAGAAGTAGACATCATTACATCATACGAATTTCATCACTGTGTGCGTTGAACAATATCATTATACAATGTGAGTTTGTGATTATGCAACATTTGCTTGTATAATCTTAATGTTAGATGGTAATGGACGTCATTGTTGTTATAAA
Organism: Monilaria moniliformis; assembly: GCA_034509125.1. Lineage (NCBI taxonomy): Eukaryota > Viridiplantae > Streptophyta > Magnoliopsida > Caryophyllales > Aizoaceae > Monilaria > Monilaria moniliformis. The sequence continues at coordinate 11,300 of JAYDZE010214532.1, forward strand.
CAACATCATTATACATAGCAAATTAAAATCATCATAAATCTTTCGCAACAAGTAATACAACTGTCAATGCAACAATATTTCATAATATCATGATCAGAAGTAGACATCATTACATGATACAAATTTTATCATTGCATGAGTTAATATCATTATATACTCGAATATTCAATTGAGGAACAATACTCGAAATTTTGGGAAAATAATGCGAATTATTTTGATTTGTAGAATGACTCTTCGTTTCTCAACAATGGCTTACATTATGATTTATAGTTTTTTCCGGATTAGAGATTGTGAGAGATTTAGTGGAGAAATGACTTGTCATATTACGGAAACTGCCCATAATTAAAATCCGCCCAAATTTTATTTTTTACTTTTTTGTCCTTATAATGACATTTCCGTAATAATATAATGACACGCGTTTTTATGATAATCACAACTAGGTCTTAAGTTTTAGGTTATGTTATTTTCTCTCATTTCTATCTCCTATATATAGAGTCTTGATAGGCCAGATTAAGGATCTAAGGAAATTTGAACTGAGCCTTCCTATTGGGCTCTTACTAATTAAATTGAACATCAATTTAATATAAGACTAATAGAATATTAATTTGTACAACTATAGAAATTATTATTGGCTTACCCGTCCAAATCCAAATTAAAAAAATTTGTGCTTCCTTTTTAATTAATTTTTTCTCATGTTTAAGATTCTAATAATATCCATTAATTAATTAAAACTTGTTGCTGGTTTTAATTAATTAATATCTTTTACCAAGAGTGATGTAGTTCAAAATTTTTTATTCATTATACTTCGGAATAAATTGCAAGCCGATCGGGCTTGTGTATAATAAAACCTTTTTATTGAACTCCTCTTGGGGATATTATCAACTCGGACTCTCCTGGGACATGATTCAGTGCAATAACAATCTTAGCACCTCCTAGTCATTAATTACCACTACACAAGATATCATGATTCTTGGGCCGCGAAAAACCCGCACATTTTGATACAAAGATTAAGAAATAAATATCACTGAAACCTTGCCCTTCAGTAATTAGCAAAAAAGACTTATCTTACGTGAATTCTTTCAGTGCTATACCACACCAGTATCATTTGTTTACCAAAGTTAGTAAACGTTTGGAATGACACTGCAACCTTTGCTCAATCATAATAGATAATAAGATATGTAATATGAAAAGCAAATCAGTGTGACAAAATAATAATCTTCTCATAAATTGGGAAATAAGGTTTTACAAATATAAAGCAGCTTAAAACTTGCTTTTCAATATATACCCTAACAATCTCCCACTTATACTAAAAAACAAGATTTTGAGTGTACACACACTGCTTATTCACTTTCTTAGGGGGCCATGGATGTCTTCTCATTTTTCTTCTTCCCCTTATTGGGCTTAAAGCCCGAGGAAGAAGGAGTAGCTGCAATCAGTGCTTGCCTAGTCTGGGCCATGAGGCCCTCTGCCGACTGCAGTTCTGTCAACAATTCAGGCAATGAATAATTCATTTTATTCATATCATAATTCAGCCTGAACTGTTGATAGGTTGCAGTTAGACTTTGAAGTATAATATCTATTTGGGATTCTGAATCTATTAATCCTTCCAAAATTTCAATCTCATTGAGATAGCCCATCATCTCGAGAACATGGTCCCTCACAGATGAGTCTTCCTTCAATGTCTTATTCATTATATTCCGAATTGTCGTTGATTTGGCAGCCCGTTCCTACATCCCCAATAGGTTCCCAAGATTTAGCATCATGCCAGCGGTTGTCTACATATCTTGATGCTGATGTTGAAGTACATTTGACATAAAAGCCAAAATATAAGACTTTGTCATCTCATTAGCTTTGCGCCACTTGTTAAATGCTTCCTTAATCGCATTCGTTACATTATTGGCAGGTACTGGAGGACAAGATGTTTTCAAAACAAACTTAATATCATCGACTATTAATACTATATCCAGATTGCATTTCTAGTCATAGTTTTGACCCTCGAGTTTGTTTTCTTTTAGGATTGATGTGAGAAGAATGAACGATATTGTAAAATAGACTAAGAAGAAAATAAACTAAAGTCACATTCATGTTCGATACATAAATTGCAAAACCCAATAAAAACAACTTCATGCATCGCATAACAGTTAAACAAATTTAAAACAAGTTACTAAGTGGATCATAACCCAAATATGTTTAACAAAATTTTCTGGTCATATAACTTAAGAATTTTATTTCTGTTTTGATACTCCTTCTAGGGAAGGTTGTATGTAACTAATAAAATTCTAAGTTTATCAATTAAGAAAATCTACTCATATGAACTTATAATTTCTTGAGAATTTAGCTCCCACTATGGTGGGTAGGTAAATACATAGAAATTGATTCATAAATAAACTTAATTGTGGAGACCATACACAACACTTATTTATTATTGAAAAAATAAAATTTAGTTGTTATTATCGCTTAGTTATTTTGGAAGAAGTGATTTTGCATAATTATCACATAAAGCAGAAAAATACATATAATCTACATCATCACATGATAAGACATCCATAAAAAAATGGGAAATAAATAAATTAAAAATCTTTTATATTTTTGATAAAATTATCAAAACCAGATAATTATAAAATAAAATCTAAAAGATTTGCTTAAATCTAAAAGATTAGATTTATCAATCCTAACAACTAGATCAAATCATATCTTATCTTAAAGATAAGATATTATCATACCTTTCAAGATGGGATCGGACAGGTTGTGGCTTGGCCAGAAGCTGGCCGCAGCGCATCGGATGAGATCGGACAGCCCGTGGCTTAGCGCCACCCAACCGCCTGCCCGTGGACATGCGCACAGCGTACGCCCTTCAGCCATCCCAGCCGCTCTATCGCGCGCATGCCTTGCGCGCTGGGGTGAAACGTCGTTCGGCCAGGTGTCGAGGCAGCCTCGCCCCGCACGCCAGCCCAACGCCCACCTGCTCGCCTTCCTGCCGAGATGCTTCAGAGAACTCTCATCCAGCAGCGCCGAATGGCGCGCGCCCACCAGCGCTGGCCGCCTGCTCGTCTCGCGTCGCGCCTGGCTGCCGAAGGCTGTCGGCTTGCCAGCTGAGGGACAAGTCCTCGGCCATGCCCAGTGCCTCAGCCTGTCGCGCCCGATCTCGCCTTCCCGTCGCTCGCCTAGTCTCCCGGTGCCGCACGCGGTGCACCACTGCACCTATGTATGAGGTACCGGTAGCCTCTGGCCGACAAGGTGTGCGAACCGTTGTCGGGTGGAGCTCCACGACGTGATGTCATGGCCTGGATCCGACCACTGTCTCTGTTTTTCGTGTTATTCGTCTTCGATTACAAAATAATAGAAAGAATGAAAAACAAGACCTAATTTACCACAATCAACCCCCGTGAGTTTACAATTATATGGAAAAACGAAGATTAAACCAAAATTGCATTCATTCCAAGCAATTCAAAATGAATAACTAGCAAGGAAGAAGCAGGAAAAAAAAGAAAAAGATTTTTATTATATCAATACCTAGATCTGACTCTGATATCAATTGTTGGGATTTTAATTATTCCATTAAAGGAATCCTATACTCGTGATCTACTTGGATAATATAAGAAAATTCTTTAGCCAATTCAATTAATCCTACTTTACTAGAATGCAAATAAAACATGCAATAGATGGAATAAAATCCTAAAACATGTTTTCTAATTGATTTTCGAATACTTACGTTTTAGATCTCCAAAGATCTGATGATGGCTCGCTCCTTCTTTACATGTAGAAATCGATTCACAACCTCGGAACTTCTAATATGTTCAGTACTCTAGAATTGAATATTGTGGTGGACAATTGTATCAAATCTATATGACTTGAAAAAAAAGGAAAGAACAAAGTGAAACTAGGACTAAACCCTAGTAATTTTCGAAATTTGTGAAGTGTGTGTGCTAGTGATTTTCGAAAATCACTAGTAGGTTTTAGGTTTTACGTTATGTTAATTTCTGTCATTTCTTTCTCCTATATATAGAGTCTTGATGGGCTATATTAGAGATCCAAGTAAATTTGGACTAAGCCTCTCTATTGAGCTATTACTAATTAAATTGAGTCTGAATTTAATATAAACCCAACAGAATATTAATTTGTACCACTATAGAAATTAATATTGCCTTACGCGTCCAAATCCAAATTACAGAAAATCTGGGCTTCATTTTTAATTAATTTATTTCCCAATGTTTAAAATTATAATATCCATTAATTAATTTAAACAAGTTGCTGATTTTAATTAATTAATATCTTTTACCAAGAGTGTTCTAGTTTAAAATTCTTTATTTATTATACTTTGAAATAAATTCCAAATCGGTCGGGCTTCTGTATAATAAAACTTTTTTATTGAACTATTCTTGTGGATATTATCAACCCGGACTCTCCCAGGACATGATTCAGTGCAATAACAATCCTAGCACCTGTTAGTCATTAATTACCACTGCTCAAGATATCATGATTCTTGGGCTGCGAAAAGTCAGCACCTTTTGATAAATCAAAACAGTGCATAATAAATAACATATGCTCAATGTTATATACAAAAATTAAGAAATAGATATCACTGAGACCTCGTCTTTCAGTAATCAACAAGAAATACTTATCTCATGTGAATCATTTCAGTGTTATACCACACCAGTGTCCTTTGTTTAAGGTTATTAAATGTTTGGAATGACACTGCAACTTTTCGCGATAGACTGTCTAAGTCTATTTAGATTGTGAAACTTGGTTTTCTTTTGCAAGAGACCGACTGAGGAACCTTCAGTGATGACCTGATCACCACTCAGTCTATAATGCAAAAGAGTTGGACATATTTGTTTAATCATAATAGATAATAAGATAAATAATATGAAAAGTTAATCAGTGTGACAAAATAATAATCTTTTCATAAATTGGAAAATAAGATTTTACAAATACAAATGCACAAAGCAGCTCAAAGCTTTTTTTTCAATATATACCCTAACATGTGGATCGAGTGGACCACTTTGTTCTTTCTTCTAAGCATGATTTATTCATTTATATAATTTTTATAAAAGCAAATATTTTTCGTTGAACTTGCAATTCAATTAATGATAAGAATATTGACAAGTTTGAAGATGAAAACCATATTAACTTTCAACATTTTGTATGGTGCCAATAAAAATAGTTAGGGCATTGGAATCTTCCCAAAGATCCCATAAAACTAAAAATCTTGCAAATGTAGAAGATATTACAATTGAAATAAATAAAAAAATTACATCAATATTAGAACTGTATATGACCACCACTTTTAGAATAATTATATACATTCAATTTCAATTTAAACGAAAACCATGAAACTGGACTATTTCATTTTGAGATTTATATATTTCTAAATACTAACCTCGGACTGTTTATACATCATACATTTATATTTTGTTTTAGTAAAAGTTTACCAATTAAAATAGTAAAACTAAGAAACAAGGTTAGAGAAGAAGATTATTGTACGGTTGTACCATCAAAATGGCCCCTTTACACAATGTATTTGTAGCTGAATATCTGTTGAGAAAGAAATGTATACATATGAAATTGGTAAAAAAAAAAAAAAAAAACTAATCTTGTTCAATTAACAAAATTGCTGCACATATTCACAAGGCAGAAGCAGCAAGAAAAATGTATGAAAAAAATATATTATATACATCTCCTGCCCACCATTTGATAAAATCAGGGAGCAATGAGACCAACACAAAAACAAGAAAAGAGTGTCTAATTTGGTGCTTGAGCCATTCATCCCTGCCAGAATACATTAGGGTCACTGCTGTACAATGACCTGTCCTGAACCTCGAGGTTAGCAACGTGATAATCTATCAGCCGCGCTTGGAGAGCTTTACAGAAGAGGAGTCCGCATGGCAGCATCCACCAACCACTTTCGTCCCTGCAAAGTGATTAGAGGCCATACAATATATATATATATATATATGATCTTAGTTTCACATTATAAAACTAAGGCCTTCATAGTGGAAAAGAAACAAAAAACAGAAGATAAAAAAAGGTTTCTTACATGCTAATATTCCAGGTCTGAAGGTTTGGAAATTTTTTATTTGCTGAGGGTTGAGTTTTAAAATGAACTAGTCCACATATGAAGGCAACAACCTGTTCCAATGTATTCAAGTAAGCAAGTAATGGTGAAATATTGCTGTTAAAGAGCGACTTCACGCCCTCTTAAGATAGTACCATCTCCTTTTTACACGCAGGAAGAATGGATAGCAAGAAGTTATGTTACACAAACAGTATTGCTAATATTGGGTACAAGTGCATGGTAAAGCTGCCACATATTTAGTAAAATGTTTAACGTAATTAGGTAAAATCAAGCAATTTCCCATCAAAGAAAAGCTACACATGAATCCTAGTAAGCTACACATGAATCCTAGTTCCTACTATACTATCCCACCTTCTCATTATTGTCTTCATCATATATTTATTTATTCTGGACAAATGGAAAAGTTACACATAGTCACATGCAACACAGAAAGGAACCAGGAAACTAGCTCCAACAACCAGTTTCTACATATGGATTCATGGAATAGATTAATCCAACCCGTTATTACTGTTAGTTATAATCACATGAGACATTTGCTTATGGGGTATAGCACTAAACAGTCCGATGACATGCTTTTTAAGTATGATCCGCTGAAGAAAAATCACAGAGCAACAGGACTCAAGTATTGTAGAGTTCATGAATAAAATTTGTGCAACAGGAAAAGCAGGAGAGATGCCTACTTACAACATTGATCACTGAGGTAAGATTCCACAAAGCGTATACACGTGCAAGTCCAGCTGATCGCCTAGGTCCATGACTGAATAATGCATTGATCCCAGTTGGAAATGGAAGGATTATGCCAAGTGGTGGAATAGACAAAACCAAGAAGACAGCCATCATGGACATGGAATAAAGTTGAAGCAGAAGAAGCAAAACTAAACTAAAATCTCCTAAAAGCAGGACCGAGATGATTAAACCAACAAGATCCTGCAAAATCAAACAAACACAAGGCATAGAAATAACAGAATCTCAGTAGTCTTCAATATGAGACTATGTATGAATAATGCTTTCCAAAAAAATGATGTGATTGATATACCTGATGGTAAACTGGCATAATGTTACGAATTATATAGAAGAAAGGATAAGATAACGTTAAACTGTCTTCAAGTTTTTGTACATTATTCAAATGTAGAATTTCTCCGCATATCTTCTTTTGCAAAACTGCATGTTCGTTGTGTCTAACTAGATTCAATGCTTTCTTCCAGCGATTAGCAGGCAAACTGCACGCCAAAATCAGACGATGACAAGATGAAGACATAAGACAATTGAAACAAAGTCATCAAATCACCAGCAATATCTGAAGTCCAAAGAAACACATTAAAGTGATTACCATGACTGGTTCTCAAGCATTACAGACCTATCTTGCTCTTGACTAGATGAACGAGTATTTTCATCATCTATAGCACATAAAACAAGTCCAAATTGGCAATATCCACTAGCTGAAGGTTGAAACCGAGTCAAGGAAACATATACACCATGAGTACGCAATTTTCCATTGACATGTGTCTCAAGCCACGAGATAACTGGATAAAGTGTTGCTCTTAGATGCCCACAACGAACTAAACGGAGTTGAGCATTAAGACCAGCCACTAGTCTGTACCAAATTGTTGGGGGAAGGGACTGCAATAGAGGGCAAGAACACAAAAGGGACCTGAGTTCCTCCATGAAGCAGTTGTAAGTGCTTTAGTTTACCATTTGAACTTCAATTAACCAAAATTTATACAGCAAACCTGGCTCATTAGGTTAGTTAGAATATTGTCACTGTAAAGAGAGAAAGGGACCATGTAAGATCCATCTCCTCCGAACACCAAGGAAAGGGGAAACCTTTGACGAAGTCGAGGAGGGAGATCATTCCTCTTTTCATCACCTCCAAGGAAAAAATCCATATAGCCTAACATTAAATCAGAAGTTGCAGCAACCTGCAGTGTGAATGGAATCCTCATTGAGATAAAACATGGCATGGAGGGAGTGGATTCACTCAGATTTAACAGATTGACCAAACAGCATCACTTTTCTAAATAAGCTGATCCATAAAGCCGTTTAATTCCAGGGATGTACAATTGCCAATGCCAGAAATGCTTGTGTTCCATCACTTTGGGGCATGTGCCTACCTTCAATATTTCATGATTTAGATTATTTATATAGTTTATTATATATATATGTCACTAACATTTGATAAAAATTTAAAAACATTGTGAACTCATATGATAGTTTTTTTTACAAAGAACCATTTTTCGACAAATATATTCTGTGTGCATGTGTAAAGAATCATGGCAGGGCAAGGTTGGAGGACTCAGTCCCTTACCTGCCTCATTGCCATAGTGAAAGTGGGGATTCCTTTTGGGTGTCAGACGGGGGTGGCTTCCACGTTTGGGCGGATAGGATTTTGGCTTACATTTTTTGGCTTCTTTAATTATTAAAAAGCAGAGAGAGGAGTCGAAGGAATTTCTGCCATGCTAAAGTATAGTTGAAAATCATCATAATTTTAAGTTATTTTCTGGACTTAATGTTCAAGTATAGGAATTTCTCAGTTTGTGAAGTGCCATTTTTATTTTACAAGTTAAGAGAGTTTTTTCTCTCTCTATGAAATGAAACCCCAGATGTAATCAGCATAATCTATAATCATCCGTACCCTATCTAAGTTGTATTGGATAATGTATTCTTTGTAATAATGCAGTTGAACAACCATCAAGTGTGGTGGAGATGAATTTTTACACTCACAGAATTAGTGTGCATGTATATTTGAGCGAGGTAGAAGATTGGTACCTAACTGGAGATTTAAAAGGTACCTATTGTGAGAGATACTATTTATGCCCCTTGTGACACCAAAGACTCGACAATAATGGCCTGGCTCGTTGTTCCATAAATGGAGATATTGAGTTAGAATCTTCAAGATATCAGTACTGATTTCATGTAAATTTAAAGGTTCACTGCTAACAGTTAATTCTTGAAAGATAAACTATTCTTTCCTTCTTTCAAACTTAATCATAGCTGATCGATGGTTGCAGTTTTGAAGAGACTCTTCCTCTTGGCACTTTAGAGTTGTAGAGGTGATCTACTTCTAGAACTCCAAATATATGAGCCTCTAGTCTAATAAACAAGCTTCCTAATTATGTGCCTGAGGTTCATTGAGCAGACTAATAGCAAGATACCTTCAGTCCTTCATAGAGAGCACGGGAACGGCAGGAACGCAAGCAAGCATGATCATATTCTGAACGTACGTATTCGCGTAGTTGCTGTACTTTTTC
>JAYDZE010214643.1:0-20621 GCA_034509125.1 Monilaria moniliformis
GTCTTTTGGCTTTTTGTGGCAAAATTACTATTTTGCCCTTCTTTTAATTCTATAATTATTTTTATGCCATTTTTCTTGCACAATTTTATTTACTTGTCATATGATATCATATATTATATTTCTATATACCAACATGTAGCATTTAATGTCTAGAATATTTATAAATTATAATCGAACCAACGTTCGATCGTTAAATCGTCCAATTTTTCGAAAACGTTCACTTTATTCCCTTAAATTGTTCTCATATTTTCTTAATTATTCCAGGCATCCCATTATAATTATTTTAGCCCCTTTATCTCATTTAAATTACTACGTAACCATATAATTAATATCTGGGACGATTTCGAAGAAATCGTCGATGAAAACCCTAATTTCAACCTTTAATCGTATAAATATATTCCTTTTCTTTCTATTCAATTTTTAATTATTCTATTACTTATATTATACTCATTGGGACCCTTTGATTTTATAAAAATTATCCCATGATCATTTTTCTAATTATTAGGCTTTAGTTTAGTTAATTTGACCCTAAATCGACGTATTTTCAATTCTTAATAAAACCTTCAAGCTAATTCAATTTTCCTTAGTTAAAGTCTTGACATATTTCTCTTATTCAACTCTATTCATATATTAGAGTCTTCTGTTCATCTCAATTTACTTAATTAATTATTCTCAAATTATCGTCGAAACCCTCGTTCGACGATTATATTATATCAGAAAATCATTGTTCCGACTAGACCCTTTTTTAGGGATGTTACAATAATATAATCAAAACAATAATTTTTATTCATTTGAATAATAATTTGTATTCTTGATATATATTATAATAAAAGAGTAACTTTGATTCATAAGAAGAGTGACTTTCATTCATAAGAATGGTAACTTTCATTTAGACGAAGAGTAACTTTCATTCACAAGAAGAGTAACTTTCATTTACAAGAAGAATAACTTTCATTCACAAGAAGAGTAACTTTCATTTATAAGAAGAGTAACTTTTGTCCACAAGAATATTAACTTTTTATTCACAAGAACAATCACTTTTATTTATATGAACAATACCTTTTATTTAAAATAAAGTACAATTTTCTTCGAATCGTATAAATATTAATTTTATTTATATAGTATAAGAAAAAATAATTTTTATTTATTTGAATAATAATTGTTATTTTTTATATATATTTAACAAAAAGAGTAACTTTCATTTAGAATAAGAGTAACTTTCATTCACAATAATTATAACTTTTATTCACAAAACAATAACTTTTATTCGTTAAAACAATAACTTTTATTCACAAGAACAATAACTTTTATTCGCAAGAACAATAACTTTTATTAACAAGAACATTACCTTTTATTCATTACAACAATAAGTTTATTCTAACTAACAATAACTATTATTCAAACGAACAATAACTTTTATTTACAAGAACAGTCACTTTTATTCACGAAAATGGTAACTTTTATTCACAAAAACAATAACTTTTAATCACAAGAACAATAACTTTTATTAATTAAAATAACATTTTTTGTATATTAAAAAAATAACTTGTATTTATAAGAATAATAATTTTTATCCATTAGCACAATAACTTTTAATTAAATTGATATGCGAATTAATTTAATTAAATTTAAAACTTCACATGCTAATTAAATTCTCATATATATCACTCAAAAAAAGAAAAATCCAAGAAAAAGAAAGAACGCAAAAAAAATGAAAAAACAAAAAATCGAAATCAATTTTGAATATTTGTATATCCTAATTAAATTTATATATAAATTAAATTTATTACAATTAAACATGTAATTAAATTAATATGTGAATTGTACTTTTAAATGCACATGTTAATTAAATTCATATATATATATATATATATAGAAGAAGAATAACTTTCATTTAGAATAATATTAACTTTCATTTAGAAGAATAGTAACTTTTATTCACAAGAATAATAACTTTTATTCATAAAAAATAGTCATTTTTATTTAAAAGAACAATACCTTTTATTCTAAAATCAAGTTTCACTTTTCTTCAAATCTTATAAATATAAATTTAATTATATAATAGACTAAAAAAATAATTTTTATTAATTTGAATAATAATTTATTTTTATATATATTTTATAATAGAAATAGTAACTTTCGTTTAGAAGAAGAGTTACTTTCATTAAATTTATTTAAACTCTATGAAATAATAAAAATTAAAAATTTAGATTTACAAATAGTTGTAAGAAATTTGAAAGAACAAATGTAATTTTTATTTAATAATACAATAAAAAATGAAAAAACAATTTTGTATATTTGTATATCCTAATTAAATTCATAATGAACTAAATTTATTATACTTTTAAATTCAATTAAATTCATATACGAATTAAATTTAAAAATTCATATGCTAATTATATTTATATATATATATCACTTGAAAAAAGGAAAAACAATGAAAAAATAAAAAATGCAAAAGAACAAAAAAAAACGAAAAGAAACGGAAAAAACAAGAAGAAAAACGCAAGAAAACAGGAAAAAGAAAGAAAGAAATCATAAAATTCAAAGATGTGTTGTGCATGGTTTTCGAAATCTGTACCTTCCCTTCTTTTCCCATAGTCCCTACCACTAGGCTATGTCTCTATTTTAATTCTATCTGAATATGATGTTTTATATAATAAAAAGAAAGCTGTTTTTTTTTAAATTCCGGGTCGCGACCCGATGTGGAGATCCGCGCGCACCATGAGCTCTGACTCATGGAATTTTTTGTCTTCATTATATATATACTAAATATAATTCGTATTTTCAATTTTTTTCGATTTTATAAAAATCAATTCGAACCAAATCGAAAATTCGAAATTTGAATAAAAATGACTCTGGTCTAATCCGAAAATCATAAAAATCCGAACCGAATTTCATATTTTGGTTTAGTTCGATTAGATTATTCGAATCACAAATATTTTGTATTAACCCTGATTTAGACGGCTCATTCTACTTAGTTGCTAAAAACATGCAACCAAACAGAAATCTGCGGTGTGGTCATATTTGATTCGTCTCCTTCCCTTGATTTGTTTTGAATTCCTTAATTCTTTAATGGCGTAGATTGATTCACAGATTCGTATAACAGAAACACACACTATTAGGTTAGCACAACTGATTCATTTTTTGCAGTTTTTCCTATTTTCTTTATTATTACTATTTTTTTTTCCTTGTTCAATGTCGTTGTAGAAGCAGAAAGTGATACGCAGAGACATAATTTCAGGCTAGGCTCATCGTTTTCATCCCTTATCTCGAAGCCTTAACAGAGGTAGCTGCTGATTCTGGATTTTATGTATCGCCTGACTCCAAGATGTTTGCTTCATTCTGTTTTTTATTGAAATTTTTGTGTATGTAGAGAGAGGTGATATGCACCTTTCTTTTGCCAAGAGGCTTCGATCAAACCAATCGGCGCAGAGTCTTATCTCATATTTGAGGTGACAATTTTAATTACTATTCGAATCATGTTAAACTATTTTTGATCATGCCAAACATTAACTTGATTTGGAACCCTCAATCTTGGCTATGCTCGTCATTTACTCCCATAATGACTCGAAGTGCGGACTTATTGGTTGAAGGGATATTTTAAATTTTATTTTCTTGTGTGATAAACTTGAAAATTTTCTTTTAATTAACGAATTTGTTTGATGCTTAATCTCAAGCATGGCAATGAACCAACAAGATATATGTGCTCTTTCTATCAAGAAATAGGTTATGATTATGTATATTTTGTATCACTTTTTTTCGAAATGTGGATTTTGGATGATAGGTACTATTAACAATACATAGAATTTCGTTTTTTTTTTTAACGTTGCGCAATATATAGAATTGAATATTTGAAAAATTATATGATATAGTAAGTTCAAATTTATTAATTGCTATGTAACATATTAGGATATATCATATTTATCTATTCAATTAAGTTATTAATCTCCTCTTACAACATGTTCAATAGATGGTCATAACTTGAAATGAAACAGGTGAAACTGAAGTTTGAGTAAAAGTTGTTGTATATATCAAGTCTAGAGAATGGCGGACGTTTCAGTCGCCGTGGGGGCCAAGCGCAAACGCGGCCGTCCGCGCAAGGACAGCAACCTCAGCACCGCAGCCACCTTACCCTCACAGGAATATTCAAGCCTGATGAGAAACCAAGGAGCCTATCAGTTGATGTACCCGACTCCGGCAGCAGCAGACGCCACAAAGAAATGTCCAGATTCCGACAAGAACTGTACCAGCGACGACGGCATGGTGGGGAGCATGGTCTACGGCGTGGTGGAGGGCTCATTCGACGCCGGATATCTCATCTCCGTCAGAATCGGCAATAACCTCACGCCCTTCCGCGGCGTTATCTTCCAGCCGCGGAAGGTCGTCGCCGTGGCTCCCGTAAACGACGTCGCTCCGCAGGCTAAGATGTTTCAAAGAAGAGAAATCCCCGTGCGGGTTTATGAGGATCAGATAGCGACGCTGCAGGCACCGGTCGTCCGCCCCCTCGGGAATCTGAGGATGGTGGAAGAAGACGAAGTGATGCAGGCCTTCGAAGTCTCCACGTCATCCGGAGGGTCTAAATGTAATTTAGCAAACAAGGGCGATACGAACAATCAGGAACAGCCAAACAAACCGCCGTCGAATCTACAGATGTGCCACAACGCCACCATGGCGTCTGCTTTGGAAGCTATGGATCAGCTGAAGACGCCGCAGGTGCGACAGACTAATCTGTTCCAAGATGTAAATTTCCTCAGCGATCATCATCAGAGTCCGAACCTAGAGCTAGACTTGGCTTTCACGGTGCACAAGGAAAAGCAAATGGCGGAGGCGGCCAACATCTATTCAGTTTTCAACCCTAATATCGGATTCCAGCAAGCGTTGGTAGCTGGGAATCCGCTTCTGCTGCCGCCGGACCTTATAGGTGAGCCGCTGCAGTTCATGATGGACAAACCTAAGACCCCTCCAAGCTCACAGGAAACTAACATAGAGGTTCAATCCAGACTAGTTGGGAGTGGGGATAGTTGACATGGATTTCAGGCAACAACCTGCGCAGGCCCAATAATCTTGTCTTGTGTGGAATTACAGCATCATCCACCTACCACTTTTTTAAAAAAAGTTAGATCAATTACTTCTTTTTTCTTTTTTCTTTTTTAATTTAGTGCGACTCTCGTTGTTTTTTCTTCTGAATTTCGACATTCTTCTTAACGCAGACAATGTGGATGAATTGTTGGAATACGATACTTGAATACGTATTGTAAATATTAATGAATATATCTCTTGTGTATAATTAGGAAATCGGTATGCTAAACGTATAATATTTCCTACTTATAAGATACATTGTGACACAAAGATTATACTCATGATTATTGGCGGAGATACATGGTAAGGTGGGGGCTCATGTCCTGCAATAATTTTGAATTTTTTAGAAATATTTTAAAAAATTTATATATTAAATATAATTTTTTAAATATTATTGTTAAATTTGCTAAATTCGATAATTTGAAATTTTATCTACTATTAGATCTTAAAGTCATGGCTAATGTCTGTCTCTTTTTGTTATTCTTATTTGCTCTAATATTAATATCAAGAAGTTGTAATAAAAATTATATTTTTTCAAATTTATTAATTTTATGGTAAATTTTAGTTTAATTTATATTTTGATTTTAAGTAAAATCTTATCGAGACAAAAATATCTTCCTAGACTCCCCAACATAAAATGTCTAGCTCCGCCACGGAATGGCCTAATCCTAATCTGGCTTTTCAATGAAGTGTTTGGTTGCTGCACTTCCATTAGCTGAGGGTGGTGAAGAAGCTCAGCTACAAAGAATCGCAGAACTCCAGGTGCGAATTCTTTTAACTGTCGAATGCGCTTCCAAGATGATTACAGTCTTCTCTCTCTCCTTTTCTTCCTGTGGCTAAAATAATCGTGCAAATTACTACCAAGATAGTGTAACTGTGTTGCTTTCACCCCAAACGTCCCACCATCCCACTGTGATGGTATTAAACTGCTTCTCACTGTGTGGATTGTGATTGGTACATGTTCATGTATGTAATACCTCACTACTGTTGTACTAGAATCAAACCCTAGCTACTAATCAAAAGAATCGCTTACAGGCTGAATATGACGACATCGGGCAGGAGCTTCAAAAGCAACTGGAAGCTGCTGGTAAGATCTTTACTTTCTTCCTGCAGATGTCAAGATTTAAGGTTTAATGTCAACCTGCTGTTTCTCAAGACATAAACGCGAAAAATGTCTTCATCTTGTTCAGGCAGTTCGTGAACTTGGTTGTTTACAAAGTCGTGCTTTGTCTGCATATGCATATGTTCTATTGATGGATTAGTTTATTTCTTCAAAAACTGGATGCTGAATCTGAAATCAAGAATGCAAATGATGTGGCAGAAAAGGTGCTTAGGCAAGTCCAGGAGTAGTTTGGCCAAGCAGTTGATAACTGCGTGAACTTAAAGAAGCCAGACTGAAGTAAAAGGGTAGTGGTATTTTGTTGAGGATAATTACTTTTGACGGCCAAGCCCGTGAAGATTTTACTTCTCGGCACCTGGCTGACGCAGCATTAAAGTTTATCTCATTATATTTATCTTTAGGGTCCGTTTGGTAGGTAAGATGAGATAGTGACTGATAGTTAAGTCCAGATAGGAAACACGGGCTGAACATAAGATAATGATCAAGATAAAATTCTATAGATGTCGTTTGGTAGATAAGATGGTATTTCGGATTATATTATAGATATGATGTGAAATTACACTAATGTCCTTATTGTCAATATTAATAAATTAAATATTATGTAATTATATAGAAGAGTAATTAATGGTTTAATTGTTCATTATATTTAATTAGTGATTAATTTGATTAGATTAATGATTAATTAATCAAAATTAATTGTTATGATAAGATTTTGAGTCTCTGATCTTGTAAACTGATTCTCCGGCACCGCCTCCATCCACCGCCGCCAGCCGCTGCCATCCACCGCCGGAAAACATGCAAAAGCTCAATCAAAACCTCAAATCAAAAGAAATCAAAATAAAAATCGAAGAAAAATAATGCACCATACCAATTCAACTAATCCGAAACCAAAATCAAAACGAAATTAAATTCTCAAATCGAAACCCAAACAAGAAAACAACCTCAGATTTGAAACGCCAAATTGGAACCCCAAAACGAAACCCGAAATTGAAGAACACAAGCTCAGATTTGTCGTCAAAAATCATCACAGCCCGCTTGAAACCCCAAATCGAAACCCAAAATACAACACCAGCCTCAGATTTGCAGCCCCAAATTGAAAACACAAATCGAAGAAAACAAGCTCAGATTTGGGGGAAAAAGACAGATCTATCGAACAAATTAAGGCTCAGATTTGGCCCAAAATCATCACAGCCTCAGTCCTCACACCATACCACACCAAAATAGGGTTCGGCCAAACGTGGAACCCTAATCGAAGCTACTGTGCGGCAGCCGTGGAGCAAGGCGACTGTGCGTCGGCTGTCCACTACCACCGGGCACATGCGCTATCGCCGGCGGTTGGGGCAACCATGGAGAGGGAGAGCTAGAGGAAGAGGGAAAGGGAGCATAGACAGCGAGAGAGCGAGCGAGCGCATAGAGCGCAGAGAGAAAGAGAGAGAGAGCGTAGAGAACGAGAGAGCGCAGAGAGAAAGAGAGCACAGAGCATAGAGAGAGAAAGGGCAGGACTTGGAAAACTTGGCCCAACAGTATACTATCGCACCGAAATGGTGCGATAAGCGGTATGAGGAAACGCAATAAAACGGCGTCGTTTTGCAGGAAAACTGGGCGGGCCGCGATTAAATATGCTCGGCCCGATGGGCCGAGATAACTTTTAACATAGCTACCAAACAGCCAATAAGTACTGTTGGGCCAAGTTAAATTATCCTATCATGCCCTTATCTTATGTACCAAATTGGGCCTTAGGGTATCCAGTTACTTGAAATTAAATCAACACGAAATTACCTGGAATTGATTGGCATGATATTAACTTTGTCAGAAAGATTAGGATAAGATTCATAAATCAAGACTAGTTTCATGTGACAGTATCCCAAAACTAAGTATCTAATTGAATCAACCCAACTAAGCAACACTTATAAGACTAAATCATTATCTAATCTATCCAACCAAACACCCATGTAATATACAATAATATACCAGGTAAATGCTAAATTTACTCTCTTTTTTTATCTTTAATAACTGAATGAACAATTTAATAATTTAAAAGATTGCATTCAGAATAAAGGTAAAATAAAAAGTTTGCCCTTGTTTTTCTATTAAACTATAGTATGGTTATTAGAAAATAAATTTTATTTTCAAATATGATACTTATTCAGAGATTAGGGCTTTCTTTCAATAATAATGAAATAATTCTTTTGGTGCTTGCTCTCTTGCTTTGATTTCATTAAGAAATTAGGGCTTTCTTCACATATTGTGTTGTCGGTTTCCTCTGAAGACATCTTGGAACTTTACCTTAACTACGTAATTGATAATGGAAAACAACGAGGGTTACTTCTATCTGTGGCTGAAAAATAGTCAACAAAATACAAAAATCAAACCAAATTAAAAAAATAACCTATCATCCAAATTGGTAGAAATTTTAGTCAAGTATTGTTCATTACCACTCAATGAGATTCACTTCTTAAATGAGGAAGATAAAAATGATATATGGTTGAACGAAAACTCGAGATTCATGATCAATTGTTGAAAAAATTACAAGGCAAACATAGATTAATAACCTGCAGGCTAACCATTTTTTAATCTTATATTTAGTAAAAAAATTATTTACCATCCTTGATTGTCGATTATTTTTCAATTATTCTCATTTGTGCTCTAAATTGCAATTACTTCATTGGACTCCAAGCATATTTTCTAAAAATAAAAGCCCTCGCGATTTTATTTTTTCACGAAATTGAATATTTATTTATACCACGCGTGGATGACTTTTACACAAGAAAGAGAGAGAGAAAAAAGAGACAGACAGCATATTTTGATGTAGAAGTGCACATAATCTTCTCCCGTGGAGAATCACTCTTCAATCATCTTCACCAACCCTACCTCAAATTAAAACATAGTCCCCCTCCACTAGCCTACCACCCCTAACCCCCCACCCAACCCCAAAGTACGACATCCATTGTTTTTATCGTCTACATATATTCAAGAAAGTTGCACTTTTGATGTAGGCCCTTCTTATATCGTCTACATGGTCATGATAATATGGTGGGCACCTTTTAATGTAAATCACTCATTTTTTCCCATATAATTATCAAAGTTTTTGCTTCACAATATTCAAATTCATTTTCTTTAGGAGAAGAGGAGATCGATAATAGAAGGCCAAACTTTATAATATTTTTTTAATTAGTAATAATGCATTTCACTTATATTCTATTAATATGGTACGTAGGAACCGATTATTTTTTTTTAATCGAATGGTAAGAATCGATTAAACTGTAAAACTGGACCCACGAGAAATCAAGGATCACCAATAAAGTAGCGTGTGTGATTTTATTTTATTTTTTTATTCTATTTATTCCGTCTCAGCCCTAAACAACATTTTATAGGCGCGTTAATTAATCATTCTTTGACTGAGACTCACATGCAATGGTGATTTAACTTTGTGCATGCTAACTAACCGACCAAATGTCTTAGTATATATATGGACGGTCCGAGAATTCTATAAATACACTTACAAAAAGATATATAATCGACAATTTTCAATATTTATAAAGGAGAGGAGGAAAATTCTACATTGGATATTAATTAAATCTATAGTCAAATAGAGAAACTCCTAGGACAATTTACTACCTTTAGTTATAATATAGCATAATTAGTTAGAAGTATTTATTTATATAGGGATTGGTTACCATGAGTCTTCTACTTATCATGAGTCTGCGAGTCTCTTTTTTACTACTGAACTGTACATATAAAATTGTTGAATCCGTTGTATAATTTATTGGACAAAAAAAAAAAGAATGCCTCCTCAAGGATTCGATCACATGTAAATTTCATTTTTTAAGTTCAGTAAATTATACAGCGGATAATAAAAAAGGAACTCAAAGACTCATGATAAGAATATGACTCATTTGATCCTTCTCCTATTTCTATATACGTAACGAGATGATAAAAGAAACTTATTTTCATGATTGAAAGTTAACTTAGATAATTGGTCTTTGTATCTACAATTTTCATCAAAAGAAGCATATTAATAAATGTAGTATATAAAAAACTAATGTATTTTTTATAATATAAGCATTAATATATACATCAAAAAATACATTGGTTCGTAATTTCTATGATAGAAAGAGTTGTATATAGATAGAAAACATTATCAATAATATGTAGTATAATATATGTTTATAGAGAGAAGATATATTTAGATAGTATATAGTATCAAATTTAGATTATTGATTGTGTAAATTTGGATGAACCAGATTTAAAGCATGCAAACTGATGACTGGATTAGTATACACTTAAAATACACGTGAAGTGGCAAAAATGTAAATGTGGATTATGTGATGATTGAGTAAAATATTAATTATGCAATTTTGTATTTACCATTTTGCATTATTTTATTTTAACATTATGTAGCTTTGTGTTTAATATTAAATGTTAAAAAATATGAATATATTCTACATGATGAGATCTTGTTAAATAAGAAGAGATCGGTTGTTGAAAAAAAGTAAAATTTACTTATGTACTTTTATGTTTAATATTATGCATTTTTTGTGTTTAAAATTAAGCAAAAAATATATGGATAAACTTTATATGCGTGATGAAATTCCGTTAAAATAGGAAGAGAATGGTTTACAAATTTGTAAAAGATTATAATTTAATTACCTATGCACTTTTATATTCAACATTATATATTTTTGCGTTTATCATGATTAAGCATAAAAATACATTTATACATTTCTTACCATTAAAAATCCGTTTAAATTTTGAAAAAAGTGGAAAATCTCAAGTATTGGATAAATAAGGTGAATGGATCAAATTTCGTACTATATAATTAGGTTCATGCAAGTTCTGTTGGTTCACATGAGAGAAAAATCTTCTTCGGATTCTTTTACTGTTGTAGAAAATGACAATCACATATAGTATGCTCGCACATTAACTTGACCATTCAGCACCACATGAGTAATGAATATTTCTTGAAAATAAATGGGAAAGACAATATATCACTTTTATATGTTAATTCATAAACTATGTTAATTAAATTTTGGATGCCTAACAAATAGACAATTCGGCCAAATCAAAACTGATGGTGGCATTGGAGAATCAACCGAGACCGATGCTATACCGTCTGGCAACCAAAATGAGACGTACTTATCATACTATCACCATGTATGCTGTGATATCATACTATAACACAAAATATGAATTCGCCCATCCTATTTTCTGAACATCTACAAGAATAATGCGTGAACACATGTAAAATAAACTCCTTATTATCGAAAAAATAAATCAAAATTGAAAAATAAATCAAAACCAAATGTTAGTACACAAGAGAACAAACTTAGTTTACCTCTATAAACTAATTCAAAAAAGAAAAGGATAGAACACTAGAGACATGTGATAGTATAATTGACCACGTGTGACACAATAATATCGCGACATTCACCGGTAAAATTCACAAAATTAAGCATGCATGATTAACTATAATTGACCCTGTATATATCATCCATCTATCAACGCCATAGAGCAAAAATTTAATGAGACCAAAAGATTTGAAGTTCAGATCTCATGACTAAGGCCTTACAAGTCGAATCTATCACTTATAGTTTGTTCAAATGTGGTTTATCTATTATGTATTGTTTGCAAGTTATTGCACATGAATGAAGTTTACTTAATACTCACCTCGAATAATTTCATCTTTTATTCCAAACACGGTGTTGAGCTCAGTACCATCTTATTCCCACAAATCAATATAAGGCAACAAAAACATATATAGTGATCCCAAATACAAGACCTAGATCACTACTCAACACTAGATCACAAGCATCCATGCAATAAACGTCCCAACTCCCTCAGTTATATCTATATAAATATATACACACACACACAAACACATATCAAAATGAAGATCTCAATTGCTGCCATGACCAGGGTTTTCCCTATAAGAATATGGAACGGAATATCCCGGATTCGGGTTATACGCCCCGACTCCGGATCCATAATCCATCCTCCTCTGCTGATGATCAGCATAAGGGCTAGTCTCATTGCTAGTGTAACGCATCAAATCTGCATTGGTGGCGTCGAGCTCTTTCTGCAGCTGAAGCACCTGCCTCTGCAAAACGGAGATGGCGCCGACGCAGCCGTAGACGGGGTCTTTGAGCCGAGCCTCGGCTTCATATGCAAGAGAATTCACTGCATCTTCTCTTTGGTGAGGGAGAATCTCGTTTAGCAGCTTGCTCACGTTGCTGGCGCCGAAGATTTTGTGCACGTTGGCGAACTTAGTCGGCTCCTCCGGCGGGAAATAGGGGGCGAAGATGCAGCCGGAGAGGCATTTCCGACGCAGGAATTTGCAGGCGGCGCAGGGAGGGTTTGAGTAGCTGCTGCTTGAAGAGGCCATTCTTCTAGTTCCTGCAGTCAATGGAAATATAATTAGGTTCTTCTCGAGTGCCCAGGAAAAAGGAATAGGCACTTGATCGCGTTTGTGCAATAATATGATGCCCTAATCAGAGTCGTATCAATTGATTCAGATTATAATATATGTAATATTATAGTCTGACTTACAACTGATACCACCCTTATTAGAATAGATTGGAATACAAGATTTTTTAAGATGGATTCAATTTAGTCGCCTATAACTGATGATCAACATGATTGATGATCCCAAAATTGAGAATGAAACAAACAGAAGAAATACTAACAACATTTTAAATGCTTGTCAAGAAGGAAGTTGTGTGTGTGTGAGTGAGTGAGAGAGAGAGAGAGAGAGAGAGAACTGACTGATTACAGGTTATTCTGTTTGGCCTTGACAAGCATGAATCTTGGGAATTGACTAAAAGAAAAGCATAGAAACATTTTTCAACAAACTTGAGATTTTGGATTGAAATCATGGCAGAAGCCAACTTTTCCACAACAACCCCTGAATCTCAGCAAATCACACAATCACGAAACGAGATCGTAAATCACATAATTAAATAACTAGAAAAATCACTTCTTAACATCGTGAATCTTATATGCAGAAAGGAAAAAACTTGATTTTTTTCCCTAAGAATTGGAAATAAAATAAAATATGGATCTGTGGGTACTGTGTAGGAATCTGAAAAAGCATACCTTCCTTAAACCATCAAACAGTCGAAGAACTCAAACCGATCTTTCGTGGAAATTAAGATTTGTTGAGGAAAAACAAGGGTTTCTTATATCGGAAGAAAAGCCTGCAGCTGAAATCTGGTGATCTTCTTCTTTATTTCTTCCCTTTTATAGCTGTTTTTGCCACTAACCCATGATTCTTTTAAGGTCGATTGAGCAAATCAGCCATGAAATTAGGCAGAAAAATCAGTTGGGAAATCGAAAACCCTAGATTGAGCAGATAGTAATGTAAAAGTGATGATGAGAGAGAACAATGGCAAATTGAAGCATTTTGGAGTGAATGGTGGTGCTAATGTAAAGCAAAAGCCTCTGCCATAATTAATATGGCTAAGAATACAGTTTAGATAATGAATACTCTGACCCTTTTATCAAAAGGAGAAAGATACATAATTTATAAATAACAATATGATATAAAATGATATAATTTGAGCAATAAAAATATAATTATTTCGCATTTATTTTAAAAAAAATGAAAGTAGTTAGAATTAATAATTTGCATTCTTGTAGCAACAGCAACACTTCTTTTTCTTGTCATTTCTCCCTCTATTTTGTTTTTGTTCCTTTTTATCATCCAAAATAATAATTTTAGTCAAAGTATCATAGTAGAAAGCTTTTCTTTCTCCTGTCTCCTTATTTCCTTTTGCAATAAATTGAAATATGCTTACTTATTTAGAACATATAGAATATACAATAATTAACCACACTTGGGAACGAGTTTCACCTTAGATTTCACCATCCAATATTATATCCAAATACAAATCCATAAGCTTTTTTTTGTAGTAATATTATATCTGGTTGACAATGGCTCAGTTTCATTATTTCAACAGATTTGGGAATTTGAGAAGGACAAGTGGAGTATCAGCCTATATAGCTACTTATTTCTTACACCAAAATTACCCCTACCTATGTTGCTTTTACCATACAAAGATACTGCAGTACCTTTTTCACTATTTCTGTAATTTCCCATTTTAGTTCAGTGTGCTGTGCAAGCTCATGTTGATTCCATAGTTAATGAAAAATAATGTTTGTTTTATTTATTTATTTTATATAGAAAAAGGGGGGCAATCAGAGGTACAGAAGATATATGTATGAGATACGAAAGCCCATACGTTAAAGCTTGATTGTATGTTGTGAATGGACATATGCTTATATTACTCTGTAAGCCGTAATTGGTCAGTCAGTCTTCATAATTGAATTGAACTGTCCAACTAGATCAAGATCCTTTCCAATTCTGCTTTTTCCACTGTTTCAAGCTCTATTATTGATTTCAACTAAAACATACACCCAAAATAATTATGTATTTTTGCACAACATATACGGTGTGATTTAGTGAGAATTGAATTTAACGTGCATGCAAAATGAGAATCATATACATATATAAACATACTAATTTCATGAGATGAATGAAATAATTCGCCCATGATGGAATTCGAATTCCATATATTTATTCATTCATCTTTTATTCATGGAACTTATGTATAATTCTCATTTCTCACGAATATCTGTTATTCTTACTAGATCATTTCATATATATCTATATTATATACATAGAGAAATTGCAATAAAAACTAATTTTAAAATATAAACTAAGAACTGTTTTCATCCATTGAATCGTAAAAATTTACGGTGGATTACTTATTTTGATGAATAAGTTCGTGGTCCTAAGTTTGAATTCCATGAACGACAAAAAGCCTATTTTTTAAATGCACAACAAATTTATTATCTTGCAATAATTCATAGTATATGACAACACTATCTATACATACATACATACATATATATATATATATATATAGGAGAGGGACAAATGAGGCCTTTTTTTATCATGACTCTATGAGTTTCATTTTTATTATTACATCGGGTGTATAAAACTATTGAGTCCGTTGTATGATTTATTGAACTAAAAAAAATAAAAAATTACATGGGTTTGAATCCAAAAGGTGGTGATATTTTTTTGTTTTTTGAGTTCAATAAATTATACAACACTAATAATTTTATACGTATAGTGCAATAATAAGAATCGGGCTCACAAACTTGCAAAAGAAAATGACTTACAATAACCAACCTCAATACATATATATATATGTGTGTGTGTGTGTGTGTTGAGGCACACATAGTTAAAGTATCTATATTTTGATCCTTTTCACTTTACTGCTCTTTTTCTCTTGTTCTTCGCCGACATGTCGACAACTTGTTCCTAATGAGTATTTGTCAGAAAATTTAGATTTTTATGAACAAATTCAACTGTATCGTAATAGTGTTCATACTTAATTCAGAAGTGTATGATATATAAAAGTCTGATTTTGATGAGGTATCAGCTACTCAACTAATTAAAACTATAGATCTCAGTTCTAAATAGAATTTCAGTTATAAATAGATACTAAGTGAAGGCCATTTCCTAGCTCAATTAGTGAAGACTGGAGATTAGCTAGGGTGGGCTCACATGGGCTTTATTACATCCACGTAAATTGTTTTATTGAACCTTACTTTTGATTCATATATGTAAAGTGGTTCAAATGTGTGTGAAAATTTATATAATATAAATTAAGAACGATCGTGAACATCTAAAGTGGATTTTTCATTATGCTGAATGAAAAACTATAGTATTATTATTATTATCATATAATCGACTCTAATCAAACCACTTTTAGCTTGAGAAATTCTTTATTACTTGTTGAATTAAGTACTGAAAAATCTACCCCAAATACACAATTAATATCTATCATCAAATCGTTACGCTGGAGTTTTGAAATTATAATGTTAGCTATATATTGTTAGTTTGTGAGATGATAATTAATCTCACATAGATTAAATTTTAGGAAATATTTAAGATTTATAAATATGAATCATATGTATCACTACTATTAGATCCTTTTAGTTTTCTTAACTTCAGTCTAAAATAAATAATATCATAGACGAAGGCGGAAAACTAGCTTCGGAACAATAAAATAAAAAACTTCGATAGTAAGAGGTGCTAAAAACATTGATATAATAATAAATTAATACAATGTTTCAAAAAATTTAAAAAATATATATTTCCCACCAATTAACAACATATAATATATTTTTATTGTGATTTTTTGTTTATATAGAAGTAAAAGAGAGACTAGTTTTTTTTTATCTATATATTATGAATTCTTATTAAGATTTACTCAATGACATTACATATAATCATCAGAAAGTTTTGACAAAATCCGGAAGAGAACCGGTAATACAAGAGGTGCAGGTGCAGTCCTCCATTGAGAGCGAATTTGTTAGTTGATTCCTTCAATAATTTATTGTCATATTTTAATTCCCGGCACCTAATAACCTATACTAAATTGGACAAAATGTCATTTCTATATGTAATTTTCCATATATTATGTAGAATTTGTGAGTCATGCCTCTTATATTAGTAAAATCACTATGTTGGAAAGACGACATTTATATGTGTGTGTGGTGTCTCAAAGTTAGCTCAAGTGGCAAAGTTGATGCACTCTAATATTCTCTTTAGCGAAAAGTACCTAATATAGTGGTGTAATAGTGACACTTATACAATGGTGTAGTGATCCATTCATTATAATTGTGTAATGATCCAATCATTATAATTGTGTAATGTACTTTACTTGTTACATATATTTTTTTATGTAACTCTCTAATTTTATACAATTAGTTTTCTTAAATAGAAAAGGAAAAGTAGTAGGTATAAGTAAATATAGTCGGCTCCGATCTGATGAGAGAGATTTAGATGCATGTACTTAAGACTGAAACGCCTTTTGAAATCTTATCAGAGATTGTATGCAATGATGCTTGATTGTATATAATTATGTATGGTACATAACTGAATCATTAATCATTCATTTGAAGTGAGTAATCATAACTATAGATTATATAATTATTATGTCCTATGCTTTACAAGGATGTCTTATTATAAGGGACGCAAAATATACACAAGAATTAAAGAAGAAAACGGTGACCGCCCTCTATAACTATAACTATAACTATAACTATCTACGCCTGATATTTATTTCCTTTCACATGTTAAAGTGTACAGCTTACTAAAAGTGCTAAACACGGTTGATTAATTTGGATTAAATGATGCAAAAGATTAAACACTGTATCAGAACAACGTCTGGTTTCAGCAATAATAATGTATATATATATAGAGTGGTTAAAATAAGAACTCATATTTAAAATTATTAAGAATAGAGAATTATTTTTAGGCATTTGATTATGTAGATCTATGATGGATATATTTTCTTTTTAAATGAGTGTAGTAATAGGGTTCGAATCATATAAGAAGCAAAAATTTATGAATTTTACGCACTTATTCATGTTTCTAATCTCTCATTAAAGTGAGAATTGGAGTTTACGTGAAAAATGAGAAACATGAACAAAGGTATAAAATCCATAAAGACAAATTTGTGTGAGCTCTCCCTCATCAAGAGCTCAAAGCAAAAGTTTTTATTCTTATATGTAAAAGTAATTGTCTTAAAAGTGATTATTCTTATGATTAAAGCTGATTGTGTTAAAAGAGACTATTATTATAAATAAAAGTGAGTGTTGTTATTAATAAAAGTAATTGTTATTATGAACAAAAGTTATAGTGTTTTAAAGTGACACTTCATGTGATTAAAAGTGACGGTTGCAAAAATGATAGTTGTTCTTAATAAAAATTATTGTTTTGATGAATAAAAGTTACTATTAAAATAAAACATTGGCCGGTTTGACCTGAGCGTCGAGCCACAAGAGTGTCATTCATCTATGAATATGCACATAAAACACATTGTTGGGAAAATTCCTAAAAAAAGTTAAGTTTTGGATTAAATACCAAAACCCCGATGATTGCCACTCTGCTGCAAACCTAGTACTGCTCATATGTTAGGGAGCAATTTACTAAACGTAGGTTTAGCAATAGAAGATCAACAATAAGAAGATCTGTACCGCTGTAAGCACTTGAAGAGAAGTATTGAAGCATGTAGCCACTGGAGGGATGTGAAGTGTCGCTATCTCTTTTTTACGCCCCCAACAATGTCATATATGATCCCTATTTGATTGGGATTGTCTTCCCCAACAACCATTTTTCAGTGATTTTGGCCTCAAGTGCATTCTAAACAAAAAGAAAAAAAATATTTGTTAACAAATAGAATTAATAATTTTTTTAAAAAACAACTAATAAAAGTTCTAACCACCCGTTCTGTCGCTTTAGCGAAGCATATATGGCGCCCCCTTGCTTTGATCCCCCCGAATGAAGAAAGACGGAACGCGACGTCAAACTAGCTCGAACCTGCTGAAGAGACACGAAATCAACATACACATTGAGTGGCTGACTTCGTGTGACAGAGTAGATTTGCAAATATCTCTTAAATTAAGGAAAAAATACAAGGTTGCAGAGCTACAGTGGCATGATACTGCGAGTGCTGAAAGCAATATGACAAAGTTCAAACAAGCATTATTCAAACGACAAAATGAAGAGATTTTATTGGTGCTCCTTCCAATGGAGCTATCAGATCCCGCTTATAAATATCCGACGAAACCTAACCTTTACTTTGAAGGTTACCAAAACATTGCACGAACGAAAAACAATCAAGCTCTCAAACTTACTTGCAATCAAGTTGCGATTTTGAATAAGGGAATGCTCCAAGTGTTAAAGGATTTCTCCGAGTCTAATCTCTATTACACCTCGATGAAATGAACTGATATTCTCTTAGTGTGCTATGCAATTCCATTATGATAATCTAAGTCTAGATCTAGCAAATTATTATTGTGAATAATATGTTAATAGTTGGAAAAACAAGCAAACTCTTTCAAATAAATCCTATAAAGTTCGTGTAAAAGAAGAAGTATAGAAGTAGTAAGGTTACCGCTACGAGGAGCAAGAAGAAATCGACTAAGTCAAGTTGTAGCATAAATAATGTTAATTTATGTGTTATGTTACTTGCACCCGTAGGCAAGTTGTAATCTTTGATAGTAGATTGACTAATAAGTTCTCAATCCGCGGACGTAGGAATAGTTTACTCTGAACCACGTAAAAATACTTGTGTTTCTTTTTGTTCAGTACTTTATATTACATGTTATTGAACTGTCATCACTCGGCTCAAGTATATGTTTCGCAAACATAGTCTTCTCGTAAGCTTTCAGTAGACATCTTCTACTGAAAACTTCTTAATGCTGACTAATGTGTAAAATCGACTAAGTGTTCATATAAGGTTTTCAGTAAGGCAAGTTGTAGCCACCACATTTCGCACCACGATAGTTATTAGTCCAATTGATATGTTAATCCTACTTTCAATCAGATTCATAACTATCTCACTCTTATAGCCAGAGACGGGGGGCAATGGGGCTTGGGAAATAATTTAAAAAAAAAATCAGGGATATTTTAAGTAATTTCAGTTTTATTAATTAAACATAAAAATAAAAATAAAATAGGTATATTTCTAATTCTATCATCTGTAAACATTTAGAGAATCACCTTTGGTAATTGCTAAACCTAGCGTCCACTCCGCTTCCGCACTGTTCATTCATCATCTCATTGCCATTGCCGGCGCGACGTTACCGTTGTTGCCACGTCGCCCGTCTCTGGACTTTTGAAGGACCTTCCCCCTTTTTTGGATATTTATTTCCCTAAATCGTACACGCAACCAATCTCATTTGTGGTACTTATCTTCAGGTTATGCTTTAATTACAACAACAATGTAGGAATGTTGCAACTTGCACAACTTATGTGCATTTGAGTACTTGTTTATACTATTCGATGTTGTAAATATGCCTAAATTGGGGAGAAATTAATAATTGATTAGTGATTAGTGTTTCGTGGACTAATTTTGTGAATGTGAGTATGTTGTATATCTATTTATTGATCGTGATTTTAAGGGGGTAAAGAGAAAAATAAGTATATTTGGCTGATATACTTAGTTGCTATGGGAAAAATGTATGTAGTTGCTGAAGAATTTTCTATATTTTAATTTGCTTCATATTATTTAAATTTTCTGTTGTGTGGATATTAATTAATATTTGAATGATTTTATATTTTTGTTAAATTCCATACTAAAGGTTTTTTTTAAGAATTATGGTTCAGAATTTCAGAAATTTTATATTTTGTAATTAACTTCGGAGCATTTTAGGTATAAATACGTTAATAATTAATAGTATTTTGGAAGAGAATCTCCTTTTTTTTTTTTGAGCAAGAAAGAGAATCTCCTATTATTGACTTGTCAATCTCTAGTTTCGCAAAAAAACTAAAAGTATTTTTGAATAATCATTCACCAGCATGTAAAATCTTGACATAATAATTCGATTTCAAATATTTTAA